>JBAMYA010039633.1:0-41018 GCA_037176975.1 Arrhamphus sclerolepis | reverse complement strand
CACCCAATTCAGTGAGGGGGGTGGGGGGTAGAAGTGTGTTTTTTCGAGCTAAAAAAGACAGGGGTTTTTTTTTTTTTTTTTTTTTTTTTTTTTTTTTTTATAAAATACCCAACTTTTGTTGTAAATCATGACTTTTGTAGAACTGCATGTTTTGAAACAAAATCCCAAAAAGGAAATTTTGTAAAATACTGACTTTTGCACTTAAAATTTTAAATACACCGTAACTTTTAAACCTAAAATTATGTTGAATCAATATTCGATAGGGAGCAGCATACACCTTTATTTTAAGACCATCATGGGCCGCGTTCAGCCCGCAGGCCTTGAGTTTGACACGTGTGTTTGAGAAGACCTTTTCTTTTTTAAGGGATATTCCTGCAACAGCCAAGTGATAACAAGATATCCCTGCAACAGATTCATCTTAAAAAATCTCAAGAAATAAAAGTGCATCAGACTACCATTTTTTTGTACTTCTGCAAATAAAAACAGGTGCACCGCATGATACGGTCTTCAGCAACCAGACTGGATGCAGACTGCATGGAAGGGTTTCTGACATCAGATGCCCAAACGTCTGATGTCGGACTGATTTCTGCAGCCGCGAGTGACGTGGAACCAGATTAAAATGTTATGCAGAAGTATCTCCTGCTCAGTATTTTGGATTCAGGTGACGTATCAAATCTCCTGATCCTGAAATTATCTGATCGAAGGCAAAGAATTCCATGATTTTCCTCTCAAAAGCTTTTCTGGCTTCTTGCTGATACCAGTGAAAGATACTAGAGGTGTGCTCATGCCACTTTAATTTTAGCCTCCAAAACCTTGTTGTTGTTGAACTGTTGAATAAAGTTTCCTGTTTAAAACATTTTCTTTAACACACATTACAAAGATATGTAAGATACGGGGATGAAAGTAACTGTGTCGTTTCATGCTGAGATGCATTTACAGATTCAAAAAAAGAAAATAAGAAGTGCAGTTTCTTGTTGACATGCATGAAATGTGTCCTGGCAGAAAAAAATGAAATAAAATAAAATCTCACTGGCTGATAACTGATCAGATACTGTGAAAGTGAAAATAAACTCGCTGACGTCTCCAGCTGACGAGAAATTTGGATTTCAAAGGGGCAGAAAACATCCGGTATGTTTCTGAAAACTTTCCACGGGACATTCATCGGGAGGATTTCAGAAGACTCCTCCTGGAGACTTTCCATGCGCATCAATGGGAATTTGTGGCATTTATGGCATGGCGTTAATTTATTTGGGATCTACAACATAAATACATTCTGTAACCTCCCCCCAACAACAATTAAGCTCCCTGTCAGAGGTTAACATGGACTTGTTCTGGTGTTAGCTGGAGAAGACAGTCTCGATTGATCGTAAAAGAGTCGAGATGGCAAATCCAAAAACTGCTCAAGGTGAGAGAGCTCTCACTGGAGACGGAAGGTTTTACATCCGGTTTCTGTCCTTTTTAAAAAAAAGTCCCTTTCTCAAACATTCCTCAGCTCTGTTCTGCCTGGAAATACAGCAGCAACGACAGTGGTCGCCTTTCTCCATCATCCATATTTGAAGAAGACTTTGGAGGCCAAGCAGAAGCAAACCCAGAACATAAATGAGCGCTAAAAATTAAATACAACAGAGAGATCTGATAAGACTTCATAGCAGATGGGGGGGCGACAAACCAACAAAACTCCAAGAGGCACATGGAAAATAGAAAAGTAGAGCATGTTATGAGTGAGCTTCTCATCTGGGACCTCCAGGTAACGACACCTGATAAAACTGAACTGAGCGACAGCGAGCATCAGCCCGAGGAAAAGCCACATGCGGAAAAGTTCTGACGTATGATCCTGGTGATGGGGGGAACGCAGAGAAGGAAGAGAGGTTCTGAGAGAGGCTCTTAGTTTATCATGCATCCTGGTGCCTTGATGAGGAGATACCCCGCAGTGGGAAGAGAGCTCTAGACAAAACAAGGCTGCTCTCCGTCTGTGATATCCATTCCTATCCATCTCGCCGGGCTCACGAGAGCAGCGGGTGAACCCGCCGGGCCCTTAACTAAAGCCTGGAGTCGATTTTTTAAGACTACAGGCTAAAAATTCAAATACGGGTCCTGGAGACCCAGGAAGGAAGGGACATTGGCCATTTTCACACAGTACCAGGTCAAGTCAACCCACCATTTGAGCTGGTGGACACGAGCAGAATGAATGAGAAGATGTGAAGACTGAACCTCAAAAAAGTAAGTTTTCAGTTCTTAATAGATGTTCCACCTGATTGTCAGCTGTTTCAAATGAACAAATGAAGACACCAAACATCCAAAGATGGTAAAAATACTTGTTTCCCTGAAATTGTGATGCTCTGTCTTTTTTCAGCCACAGTTACATTTCTCATGTAAGATACTGTATCTGTGTTAAGATGCGATAAAGCCCCCATGCCTGTCCCGCTGATGTGATGCAGTTTGACTCGGCGCACAGACAGTCCGGTTTTAGCAGCACATTAAAAAAAAGAAAGAAAAGAAAAAAAAAGTAATTGCCCATACAGTGCTGGGGAAATTGCCAAGAACACCCCGCTTTTAGTTCAGCGGCAGTAAGAGTAATCAAGTTCCCCGGCAATCTTCATTATACGGAGAGCACTCAGCTTTATTGAGATTCAGGGAGTGGGAGGTTTAGCGTACGAAAAAAAAAGAAAGGATTTATTGATTGCACTTAATTTAATAAGTATACAGGATCCAGTGCAACAATTTCATTAGATTTTTCTTTACAGCCATGCTGTGGGTGCTTGGCTCGGCAGGAGGATCAGGGACACTGGGAGCTCTTCCAGGAGAACCTCTGAGTCAGGACAACGGTGCAAGCTGACGCACAAAGTACACTCCTGTAAATAACCTCAAGGCCTTGGTCTGTGTGAGATGCAAGAGTTTCCACTTCAAATTAGGTGAGTCTCTCAAAGGTGAGTCTGGAACAAATTGCTTTAGTAAGACTTCTGTTGGAATCGCAGCTGTGGATTAGTGGGCAGTTGCCTTACCAGACTGATCCCCACGCCGTCGGGTGCCAAACTGTCATTAGCCAGTACACTGAGCCGCAACTAAATCAGCCCAGGATCTTCTCTGCAGTGCTGTAGCTTTCAGTGCTGAACTTCCTTCTGTTTGCATGTTCTTCCCGTGCTTGCGTGGGTTCTCATCGGGTACTCCGGCTTCCTCCCACAGTCCAGAGACATGCATGTTAGGTTAATTGGTGTTTCTAAATTGTCCCTAGGTGTGAGTGAGAGTGTGAATGGTTTACATGTCTACATGTGGTCCTGCAATGGACTGGCGACCTGTCCAGGGTGTACCCCTGCCTTTCGCCCAAAGTGAGCTGGGATAGGCTCCAGCAGACCCCCGTGAACCTGCACAGGAAATAGCGGGTATAGATAGTGGATGGATATTTCTAACAGATCTATAAATGAGGGTTGAAGCTTGGATTATACCTGTCATGCAGTCATGCACGTCTGCCATAAAATTCACCAAATTCATCAAATGTATCTGAGATGTACATGTATGTAATGTGACTGCAACAAAAGCAAAATAATTACTCCCCTTTCAAATAAGCGTCACCAAGGTGTTGTTGATTTCAAGTCTGGGTCCGAATCCTCAGTCCGGTCCTCACTAGACTAGTAATTGAGTTCCATTTCATTCCACTTCACCACATAGTCTGGGAACGCTAAGCTCTTTTCAGTTTAGTCCAACACAAAACGAGCTGACCAATCAACGAACGGAAGGGCATGGATGAGAGCCGCTGTGGCGGTTAGAAAATGTAGTTCAGTTTAGTCCAATGAAAACTACAATGGCGGTGAACACAGATACACGGGAAGCTGCTCGCCCTGTCATGGAGAAGATCCTCCGTATCAGCGACTTAAAGTCCCAAGATGAGTGTTGGGTTAGTTGTTTGTTTGTTTTAATGGAAACGATGTGGTAGCCCTGAATTGGATATTCTCTAGTATGTAGGACTTTGTTTACAGCAGAGCTATAACGGTTGTGCTAGCGCATAACATATGACCATCGCCAAACGTTTGTGATTGATTTTCGGGCAGACCAATGATTTTAAGCTTCAGACAAGCATATTCCTGCTATCAGGGTCACAATCCAAATTTACAACAGTGCCAGTCTTTTCTAATCTTTATTTTCTACCTTTTACGCTGTTTACAAGTTGCAGCGATAGCTGAATGAATTTCAGCTATGTTTTGCAATATTCTACAAAGACTGAGTTGGTTTTATAAATTTAGAGTTGCAAGAGAATTCCATTTCTTCTTTAAAGATACTAACATCTTTTTACTGATTATCAATGGAATTATGTTAAAAAATGAAGCTATGTCTTGTTTTTTGTCTTTAATCAAAGAAATTTTGTCAATTTTTGCCTTAATTTGCTACTGTTTTCCATTTTCTTGCTGCAGATAAATCATATAAATAGCATATAAATCTCCACAAATTGTGGTACGATCACAGAAAAAAATGTTTAAGATCCTGGAGAGACTGAAAAAGATATACAATTACATAGTGCAGTAAATAAAAATAAGTATGAAATTAGAATTTTAAACCTAAGGAACCACTTTTGAGTCCAGGGCCCTGTCTGGAGTTGTTTTGAAAAGCTCTGAAAGAAAGACCACGTCAACAAAATGCTGTCGTCTTGCATCTTCTGGAAAGAGATAAGCATCGGTGCATGCTTGAAGAAAGATTTATGAGATTTAAAAAAAAAGGACACCCTCCACTCTGACAGGTTCAAGTACACTGTTGAAACATCCAGTGTTTGCTGAAAGGAAAAGAAAAAAGCAGAGGCCCATCCCTGGACCAGTCCCGCAAAGCTACATAGTTCCTCATGTTGCATTGGCTTCTTTGTATCTTTTTCTTTTAATTTAAATTCTCTCCTTTCTTATTCGAGGCCTGCTGGCTCCCAGTTCTCCTCAAACTGAGAGAAAGGGAGGTAAACAAACAGATATGAAGAAGAGGCCCAGGTTTCCGAGCCACTGACAGTCGACCATGTGTTCCAGCTGTTTGGCCTCCCTCCCCCCACCACCACCACCAACGTCAACCTCTAAGCAAACGTTTCCCGCTGACACTTCTGTCAACTCTTTTTCCAACCCTCCACCTACAACCATCCCCCTCCTTTTTTCCAGTCATCACGCTACACCCTTCAGTGACCCTCTACTCATTGGGTCAAGGCAATAAATACTGTGCGCCAATCACTGGAGGCATGTTGACTTCAATTCAGCCCCTGACAACTGTGCAAAGACTGAAGAGGAGCGTGATGCCGCTGCCCAAGCACTGCTAATTTGAACAAATGCAGACAATTGGCTTGACACGAGATATAAAGGACAATAAACGACCCCCTTTTTTTTTTTTGAAAGCCTTTTTTTATCTCTGTATGAGTGATGTCACGTCTCAAGGTCTATAATTCTCCATTCAAATCCTCTGACAAGGAAGTTATGCTTTTATGGTGTCATTATTCAAGGGTTTAAGATAATGACTACAAGACATGGAGGTGAAAATGGTGATGACTTCTGTTCTAACTATAAATTCAGGAAGTCAAAAATCCAAACTATTTTTTGAGGCTTTTGTCCAGATGCCCTGTAATTAAATTAGGCCAACAACAGGGTCTCCCACGGGGCTTTGCCCGGAGCTCTCAGGGCAGACTGAGCGACAAAGACTTTCATTAGCTTGGCCTGTGGGTTTTTTAATTAAGTCCACAGACACTTCCTCCGATCCCAATTCAAGGAAGAACTGGTATTAGAGACTGGACGCTCCGCAAGCTTAAATGTT
Source organism: Arrhamphus sclerolepis (assembly GCA_037176975.1). Taxonomy (NCBI): domain Eukaryota; kingdom Metazoa; phylum Chordata; class Actinopteri; order Beloniformes; family Hemiramphidae; genus Arrhamphus; species Arrhamphus sclerolepis. The sequence continues at coordinate 35,249 of JBAMYA010039633.1, read as the reverse complement.
CGCTATGCTCTCACTAAAACTCACTTTTGCACTGACGATTTAACAGTGATTTTAAAGGATCTCCCAAGTCCAGTTTAGGACTGGTTCCGTCATTTTATCTGACCTAACGGAGCGTGAAAAGACAATCATATACTTAAAACTAGAACATTTCTGAAGACATTTTAATGCAACTGCCCGTTTGATAAAGAATTGACCTTAAAAAGTGAAATAACTGAGGCACAGAGTGCAGTCAGGAGACCGTTGATTAGCTGGTTTATGTCAAAATGTCACGACAAAAAGTTGCTTTTTTTTTTCAAAACGAATTAAAACAAAAACAAAAAACAAAAATGCGTTCATACAATTGTATGACTTGTAATTTTATATCAAAATGTTGCAAAGTTTTCCAACAAGTAAGGAAAACTAAATTTTGTGACGTTTGTGACTGTACGATAAAAAAGTCTTAGATGTTAATAACAATAAAAATAAAATAAAATCCTGATTGTGAAATATTGCAGTTTTACAATATTAGCTTCTTTTTTCTTTTTTTTTCCTTTTTTTTCTTTTTTTTTTTTTTACAAAAGTCAACATTAAAAGAGAAAATGTTGATTTTCAGTATAAAAGTATTTTATTTTTATTCTTAATTTTTGAGAAATTTCCACGCTAAAAATTCACTTTAAAAAAAAGACCTGCTATTGCAAAATTTGCCATTTTACAAAATTTCTTTGCTATTTTTCTGTCTGTTTTAAGTTTTAAGCCTTTTTTTGATGATTATATGAGAAAATTTTGTGATATTACTACAAGCACCTCAGTTTTCTGATAAAAAAGGTTTTGTTCTTTTTCTTTTACGACCAGTCCAGGAACTAGCGGGCAATCTGACAACGTAGCTGGTTGACAAAGTAATGGTAATGGCCCTTTAACGGTAACCATGGTGATGATGTATTCCAGGATGAAACAAGAGTTTGACACCCCTGCAGCAAAGGATAATTCATACTTGCTTAGCATTTCTCTGTCATGACAAACTCATATTTCTTGGACTTTTCCACAAATCTGGAAATTAATAAGAAGTTATTCTGGCTTCAATGCTGTTTCAGTCTATTAGAGGGGTTAGGGTCTGAAAAACTGAATTCAAGGGTTAACATGGAGTATCCTGGGAAAGACAAACCATTCTATCAAAAATCTCAGGTGTTGGCGTCAGATATTAGCGTGGTGCAGTGTGGACCTTGTTTCCAGAAGGACTTCACTTCGGATGTTTTGTCAATCGCTTGGTCACGGTCCAGCAAAAGCTGACGACTCCTTGATCAGCATCTCTCAAGAATTCTTGCATAAAACCCAATAAAAATCTGCGTGACACACTTCTGCACCAAACACAGACCCCAATGTTCATGAAATAACCTCTTTGAACATGCATTTGAAGCTTAATGCAAAGGAAGGTCATGTAATATTCATTGCACCTTCGTCTTGAGTCATCCTTCATTTGCTCCTGTGGGTTCTCTGCTCTGAGCTTATTCATCAGGCTTGATTGGGCTGCCAGGAGCATATTGACCTGTACTTGACACTCTAAAGACGTGTGTGATGAGTGAAATGAAGGGACTGGTGGTGGGCTGGAATTACTGAGATAGATGGGCTCAATTCATTTGGACACTAAGCACACATACTCAAGGTTTGTCCTCCTCTCTCTCTCTTTACTGCAGCAATCGTTTTGTTTGAGTTACTGCTGAGCTATGAATGAATCAACTATGAATCAGAATTTGGTATCTAAAAGCCTTTCAAAGGAACATCTAACCGAGGGAGAATAAAAATGTCAGCGTACATATTTGAAGAAACAGGTTCCATTGTCAAAAGTGATGCCCTCGTTGATGACACTGCAGTTCATGCTCAGAAAATAACTTTTCTCCAAGTGTGTACTTTTGAGAAATTCCATTTTCCGTGTACCTGCACACAAGGGCCGGACCAAATACCATTTAATTAGTTCAAGAGCTGAGTAGAATAAGTTCACAACCATTATTTCAGTTCAGCAGGGGCATGGGGTGAAGGGTGGCGTTTAATTTCTCGTCTACGATAGCAGCCATGCAACTATTCCAATAAAAATGGAAGAAACTACACCAAATATAACAAGCTGAGCAGCACAGCACAAACCTTTTGTCCTCTCACTCTTTAACTGCGATTTAGTAGTCGCTCTTTTTACCTTGTACATTTCCAATCTTAAGTCAACAACAGTCAAGCGTTTGTTACAAACTGTTTACATGGTGACTGCAGTGACATTAGATGCGAGTTCTGGACAAACTCTTACTAACATTAAGCACAGCTTTAACACCGACACCACTCAACACCATTAAATCCAAAACTGGACAAATGAGTGGAACTAACACCCACTTTACCTGAGTTACTACAACCATAAGTTAGATCTTGGCCAAAGGCCAGTCTGGCAGTCTTCAGAGCTGAACTGGGCTCAGAGCTGTAAAGCCCCCAATGAGTGTTGGCGCTGCCACCTTACACGTCAGGTACTCCATCCCCATACAGTTGTCATGGATGTGCAATCCAGCTATGAAGTACGAAGCCATTTGTTGTACCAGAGTGTAAATATGTCTCTTCAGCTGACTGGATCATGTCATTTTAACATACCTGATGCAGTCCCTCCATAACAACCAACCCCAACAACGAAGAACAGCCTATACACCACCGCAGACAAGGCAAGCTCAGCTGGAGAAAAGGAAAATCCAGCTTTTCAGTCATATATCACAAAATAATTAAGACTGAACACAAAACCACAGCACAAACGCATGTGCACTGAGCTGCACTGCACTGTTCCATGAACACTTCTCAATCGGAGCAATTCCAAAATTCCAAATCATAAAATATGTACAGAGTTTAAAGCTCAATTTCATTAAGTTCAACATGTAGCATGTGTCTGCTGCCCATCAGGATACAGACTGCTGACATGAACCTAAAGAGCAGATAACAGCTCCCTGACTCCAGAAGAATGAACATATCCGTGTCATTGGGCAGCTCACATGTTTAATTCAAACACCCTGCAGTTACGTAGATATCGGAGAAGAGTTTATCTTCAAGAGCAATCTTATCTTTTTATTGGTCCTGCATAATGCAGGTGACCATTGACAAATGACAGCTTCCTCTCTCCATTTCTGATGCTAAATGAACGCTGTAAAACAAATAGGAGGGAATACTGTAAAACTTCTATTTGAAATGTCTAATTTATCCACACTTGTGTGTCCATAAAATAGACCGAAAGCCTGGACTCAAGAGGTTTTTTGAGACTGTTAACGGTAATAATTCTAAAAGCAACTTCAAAAATCTCTCGGGTGACGTAACGGCAGTTATGTCAAGTAATTTCAGTGTCTATGGCAACAATGACTCAGTGAATTTCTGAACAGTGCAAAATACATTTCAAGTTCTTGAGAACTGAAACTCCGTCAAGATGAATAAACCTCAGCTTTGACTGAATTCAATGATGCAGAAAAAAAACTTAAGGGACTGTCCTTCTTTTTAATGCATAGCAAATGACAAGTGGTCCAGATTACCCTTGTTTTTATTGTTCTTTTTGACAGAATCAACATTTTAGCACATATATTGAGTATGTGTTATACAATTAAAAAAATAACATGGAATAAATGGGAATGGAAACAAAGATCCCATATTATTCAATTTTGATCCCTCTTCATATTAATAAAACACCATAATAGAGTCGACTGAAAAACTCTGAGTCCATTAAATTGTGCAACCTAAATACCTGACCTCCTGTGTGCTGCAGTGAGCACCCTGATTTATGCTTCAGTGTATCAGATACGTGCACTGGCTACGCACAAGCTCTATGTCATCTTGGTGTTTAAACTTGTGCGTTATTGTCTGCATCACTATATTTCCACCAACAACCACTAGAGGGCAGTGTGGGATTTTATTTTATTTTCCTGCAGCTCTGTAGCATGCAGGGCTGAGCTTCTTTTTGTTAAATATCTTCATGTAGATTAGACATAGCAAAGAAGCAAAGACAGTATATCTTGCGTGTGTCAGTGAATCACTTCCGTCAGTCAGTTTTTTACAGACAGTGAACAAAGTATACCAAGCAGACTCGTAGTCACCCGTGGTTAGCAACCCTTGTATTGGTGTAATGTGAACATGGATTCATTTTGAAACACTGTTTCAGAACAAAAGTGGACAAAAGAAGATGCAGTGTTGGCATCAGGATAATATTTAAGTTTGGTCTGCGGTTTGGGTCAGAGGTAGAATTAGTTATACTGGCTAATGACCAGGAGAATATATCTATGAATGTGTTACATTTATCAGTGTGTGTTGGACTTGTGGTTCCCACAGACCTTCAGTCTCAGGCACTAGCTGATCAGAGGCCCCTCAAGCCTTTTTGCCCTCCCTCCACTTCAAGGCTTTCACCTTTGACCTCTAGCAGTGAGAGCTTTCATGGTTCTGTAATCGTGCCTCTACCTATCTTCCATTCTTTTGCACACATATTCACAGTCCCTGTGTAACTTAGTACATGTGTGCAGGAGAATAAAGTTTCCCATATCCTTAGATAAAGGATCTAATTGCTTGCAAAGATCTGTATCTTGGCTGCTGGCAATGGTTTGTTAAGAACAAACAAACTCTGGGAAACCATCTGAAACACTACAATCACCACCCCGCTTCCTTTATAAAACATTCAGTCCACAACCAGCACTCACTTTACTGTAGGTAGAGTTGAATCTCAAGTCATGTGACCAAACAAAATTGGGTCAAGCCGTGATCGTAGACTTAGTTTTGCATACACAACTTCATACGTGCATGTATTATTTAAAAAAACATCTCCCTTCCCACAACACACAGCACTCAGAGCAGCACTGCAACTCAATGAGATAAGAGTGTTCTTCATACAAGGACTTTCCCAGTCTGACAGAAGCAAAACTCAAATCAGGGTCAGTCTGAGAGGCTCTGGCCAGCCCAATAATTCAATTCTTACTGCGTCGGATGCTGGAAAACTTCAAACCTCAGTAACAAACACCCCATTAGTTACAAAACTGTCGGAAGTTTGTTTCCAATCATTTCCTACTTTGTTTCTGGACATTTTATCAGGGCAAAAGTGAAACTCACTGTCATTGTTTAAGCTTTTCATTAACTGGTGTTGACTGAGGCCTTTCTCCTTCACTGCTCTGTCTTTGTAGGTATTTTTTCAGTTGTTTCTGTAGCAACTATGCATACTTCTTGTTGCAATGAAGATTCACTTCACAGTGATCAAATGGGAATCTGCAGTGCTCTTCGGCAAACTTCTTTTGCTGTTACTGTGCTGCCTTGTGAGGAACAAGTCGGTATTAATAGGGAGTGTTGAGATTTTTGCCTGCGGGGTGGGATTTCAGGCAGCGAAAACACACTGAGTTTACACAGAAACAACAAAAGACCAAACAGAGGAAACATGAATCAGCTTGCAGTGGCAGCATAAGCCTCACTGCCACCTTACTAAAATATTTCAGTGATGAATCATGTCTTGTATGTGTCACGGCTGATTACCTGTACATTTGTGTTTAAATGTGTGTGGCAGTGCCAACAAGCTCCCCTTAGGTGAGTTACTGGTAACATACAACAAATCAATTTAAAACAAAAAAAAATTAAAAGAAAAGAGCCTTAATTCATACCACAGCCACTGAAATTGCACATTTCCATTTCTAAAGAGTACATCTCTCGCGCCAGTGACAACGTCGCTTCTATATTTGCACTTCAGCGCATGACATTGACCTACGGTAGTGAATCAAGACAAAGCTAAGAGGTTTCATTGAATGTGGCGACAAAAAAGCCTGCCTGCAGGGCTCTCGGCAGGAAACAGAGTGAAGGAGGGAGGAGGGGAATGAGAAAGGATCCCATTGTTGCAAAGGAATAAGAGTGCAGAGGCACCCTGACACAGGTATTTTGCAACATAAGGCCAGCATTGTGCCATGAAAATATGCATCCTGGCACAAAAACATGACAAGAAGGTCCACCTTCGTCTACCATTCTGGGCTTCAGACACCTGCTTGGATGTTCACCGAGGTACAGCTCTCTGTAACTAGCCTTCTGGCTGCTGAAAATGGTTTAAAATCCAACAGTACGTAACATTAAATGTGATATTTCAGACTTGGAAAAGTCTTCTTTTTTTTTTTTTTTTTGTAAACAAGGGACAAACCTATTTACTTGTTTATGTGCAACATGAGAGGACCCAGTCTGGGAAGGTGTCATCTGGAATTTACCAGTTCAGACCTGGTTCAACTTTGAAACATTGTAAGAACTGCTTTTCTATTCCACACACACACACATCCACTAAAAGCCACGTCATTACATCTTCCAGTTTCACTGAAACCTCCGTTTACTGGACTCTGAATTTCTGTCGAGGACCACGGTGCCAACAAGACACAGATCATAGTGTTTAACTCGTTTTCCCTCAAAATGTTTTACCATTGCTATTCAGCTTTTACAGATGCTGTTGTAAACCACAGTTTGCTTTCATGAACATTCTTTGCTGTACCTGCTGGTGTTTCCTAATGATTTCCACATCCTACTGTTTGAGCATGATCCATAAACACCAGCAGGTGATACTGAAACCAAGACTTCTATAACAAAGCACATTTTCCATTTTTGTTACATATATGGTTCAAAATATTTTAGTCTGACAGGATAGGGACTCATTGTGCCATCAAATTCATTTAGCACTTCAGCTGTAGTTTAAAGCATGTGTCAAACTCGAGGCATCAATAAGTGGAATAACTGAGGTAGAGAGCAGCTGGTTTATGCCAAAAAGTCATAACATGACAATCATTTGGAAAATGTTTGTAAAATATTTTACAACAAAAAGCTGCTCATTGTTATCAAAACTCATGATTTTTCTTTTGTAGAATTGGTTTGTAAAAGGTTGGACCCCATTTTCACTTCAGAGCCTTAATTCTTCGTGGCATACTTTCAACAAGGTGTTGGAAACATTCCTCAGAGATTTGGTCCATATTGGTGTGACAGCATCACACAGTTGCTGCAGATCTGTCGGCTGCACATCTATGATGTGAATCTCCCGTCCCTCCTCATCCCAAAGGTGCTCTGTTGGACTGAGATCTGGTGACTGTGGAGGCCACTGGAGTCCAGTGAACAGTGACTTTGTAACATTTGTGATCGGTTGATAAGTCTTAAAAGTCTCATTCTTCCAAATTTGAAATTCTACAACAAAATTACCTTCTTTTTACATTTTAATTTGAGTAGAAAGGTCTTGTAAAAGGTTTTATAAAGGATGCAAGATTTTATTTTTATTTTTTCATGAAATAATATTTCAAAACTTGCTTTTTTTCAAAGAGGTATGTTTCTTTTCATTGATAATAGCCTCAATTTTATAATAAAAGTCTCAAATTTTGTCATACTTGAGATGTGACCAAAAATAAAAAATCACTTTTATTTTCTTTACAACCAAGCCACATCCAGAACTTACTGGAAATCTGACAACATACCTGTTTGAGAAAGTAAAAACTAACCAGCCCTTTAACAGTAACCATGGTGATGATTTGGCCCAGGATGAAATAAAGTGTGACACCTCAGGCAGAGCTTAAAGACGCATATTTACTACTAGTGAGTGCTGTTTTTGCTAAAATGTAGTATATAGAGTGCAGTATGCAAACAACTGCACCAACTAAAGTATGCAAGAAGTAACCACTTCTGTGAAAATTTCCAGTGTTCAACTATTTAGTCTGTCTGGTGCCATTCTACATCCCACAATGCCATGTGCTTCTCCAGTGTCACATCACGACTCCAACTGGCTTCCACTTGTGTCATAATAGTTGTTTTTGCGACCGCTTGACCAGCATGCAACACATACTGCACGCGACATTGCACATGCAGGAAGTAGGATGTGCTGAGTCTCCTCTATGGACCATTGCTCCTTGATTTTAATGTTCATTCTTTGTTCATTCCTTTTAGCTACTTGCTTCTCCACTAGTGATTTATAAATGGAAGAAACAATATTTTGGTTTGTCACTTGTAGCACCAGCAACACCAGTTTCCTGACGAAAACTCATAACTAAAATCAGAGATATACAAGACGTACGTTTGACTCAACAGTTAGAAGGAATCATGAAAGCTACACAAAGAATCTTTCCGTTTTTGGCTCAGAGGGTCCCCCTGTTGGTATGGAGGCTAAGTTGCTTTTAGTTTTGTGTGGTCTCCCATTCGATCAATGTCTCGTTTTCTCTTCCTTGCTTCTTCCATCATTACTTTCTTGGGTTGCTCACCTCTGCCATGTTGTCAGCTGCAGCTCAGCGTGACACAGTGCTGTAAAGTGATATGTTGTTATCGCAAGACAGGATCAGGACAGGCATCTAAAGTTACATCAGGTGCTTTTTGAGATGGGGAGACCACAAGGGCGAAACCACACTAACTAAAAATAATCAAAAATTCATTCAAAAGAAAGTAAGAACTCCTTGGGGGTCACTTTAACCATCACAAAACTGAGTGGAGTCACAGCTCTGCTGATATTTTCCCACTCCCCACAGGGGTCCTTCAGCTACAAACAGACTACTTCCTGAAGATCCATGTCCCAAACAAATTAAACAGAATTAACATTTCATTGCATATTTTACAACAGGGACAAGCACAAAGGAACCTCTACACAGCAAAGAACTCCCAAAGGAACAATCTCTGACTGCCCCCTGCCTCTGCCGCCCAGGTCCCTTCCCCCAGTACGAGGCACATACAGTGGCATTGATTCATTTACGGTGGGCCCAAAGAGCCTTTCTCTAACGGTGGCTGTGATCTAATTACCAGTGCAGAGATGAAGTTGTCTCCCCAAGCATAGCTGGCGGGATCATTCTTCTTCTGAATAGAGAAAAAAGCCCAATGTTCAAATCAAGTCAGCTCCCCATCACCAAAGAGATGAAAGTAACGCAAGAGCATTAGTACAAAGGAGCCCAGGGACCATCGACTGAGCTGCCTCAATGATGAGGCCACATTGATCTCCATCAATGCTGGAAAAAGAAAACTGGTTACTGGATACCTGCAGTCTGCTCTCCAAGATCAAAGTCAACCTCACATAGTTTAAAGAAGCACAGGACCCATCCTGAAAGACCTCCTGTTACATGTTGCCCAAAAGTTGAATTTTCACAGGATTGCCCACTGACATCTTCCAGAAGTAGACTGGACAGTGATTGCCTCTGGCTAGGCGAGTGCCAGGGGCCAAACAAGTCTCACATGTCAATGAGACAGTAACAATGCTTACTATACACAAACCCTGTCCAAGTCCATGTCACACATAGCAATTCACAGCCGCTGCAGCTGCATTCCTCTGCCTTGTCCTTCAACAAACGGGCACATTCACCTATAGGAAACAGTTTGTCCTGCTCAAGCCAAAGTCCGCGCTCGCAAAACTGCTTTGTCCTGCCTCTTTTACAACTGGGACAGGACCACACACGCGACATGCACTGTGGTCATGGCCGGCATTGGTATTGTCTGCACGGTTGCCACGGTGCCTTTGAAACGGTGGAATAGAGGGAAGAAGATGAGCACAGCTTTTAGAGCTGATGAAAAGCCTCTTTTCAGCTAGCAATCACTGCTGATAATAGATTTGCACTAGCTTGATGTTTATAGAAAAACACTGATGTTTGCGGATAAAAGCAAAGTCCAGACGACTGTAAAGAGAAATCTCTTACGTATGCAATGGAATACCTCTTGAAGTTGTAGTGCTGTTTCCTGATTGCGGTTTTGCGGTTAGTAAACTTTCAAGTGCAATTACAGTTGACAGGATTAATTACGGTGGCCAGACATTACGGTGACAGACATTAAGCGTGAGAAATCCTGGCAGAATCCTTCCCATTAGGTATTCAAATGAGGGGGATTATAAAAGAGATTCATAAGCGTTTGAATCAAGTCAGCCATGTAAAATGCTGCTAATCCTTTTGTCAGACACAACACTTTTGTAATGATGAATCTGTCAGCTTGTGTTATGATTCCTAACCGTGATGACTCAGCTCCTTGAAGATCATTTCAACAAAGAGAATAGAAATTCATCTGAAATGATGGGTCAGCATAAATTCAAACAGAAGAAGTTTCAGTGGAGATTCAAGCACATAACTGACGCCCCTGCAAGGACATAGCTTTAATTTTCATCTGGTGGTGCTTAATTGAACAATATGGCCGTGTACACGGAGAAAGATGTTTCAGAATAAACGTGGAATTTTTTTAACCTTCTTGAGAATGCAGCACATGAAGGTTCTGAATCACCGACGTCAAGGAGAGACGAGAACTTATCATGATCATGTTTCAGCCTTCATTTTAAGACAAAAAAAGCCCATTTTTGTATTGTCTGTTTAAGACAAAAATCCCACCTGGCTATTCTGAATAAAACATACGAACATGAACAAATGTGGAGGATTTCTGGTCCTTGGAGAAACCAGCTGTGGAGGTAGTGACTGCTGGTTTTAGTGTAACAAAATGAAATTGGGATTCTGTTCATAAAAAATATCCGGTAACAGATGGTATACAGATGTAAATACTTGCAGATCAAACTAACTTTATTTTCAGTAGAAACAGAATCAACCAAAGGCTGGATATTCAGACATCTGGACGGTTGTTTGTTATGAAGACATTTGGTTTTCAATTTTCAGATATTTACTTTTGGCTGTTAAAAGCTGTTAAAAAAAATCGATTTGCAAGAAGTTGTAACAATGTGTGCTTGAAATTGTAATTGTCCCTAATAGTATAAAAATATCTACTTTTCCAAATGCGGGACATAATTCTTAGGTTATGGCATATTTGGAAGAGATGTGCTTTGGCACGGTCCACGTGCACACGTATGTGGACGAAGGTATGTATGCAACGTATTTACGGTTACTTGCAAAGATCCAGGGCTGAATCTGGTGAGAAAAACTAAAAGAAAAAGTTCTAATGTCAGTTGTTGCCATCATATCTTTTGAGCTGCTCCATTGGACTGATTCCTCAGAAGGGAGGGTCAATTGTGTACAGAGTACAACTCAACTAGTTCCCCCTTGGTCTGGACACCACCCTGTTCTGAGGACTCAACAGACTTCAAGACCTTGGAGGCCTGGTGTGGGGGGTCTGGGATCAGTGACTCATGATATGGACTTGACTGTCTCAGGACCAGAACCTGCCATGATTTGTCCATTATGGAATTATACATACAAAAAGGATGATTTTTGTCAAATAAAATGTTTTTGGTTTTGTTATACTTCTAAAATTAAAAAAATAAATAATAAATCAATGTACACTTTTTATTTCATAGCTAAAAAACATGACATTACCATCAAATAAACCTAAACTTCTTGACACTGTCATAATAACAATATATATCAAAGTATCAGAAATGTGTTATAAGTCATATCACCATTGTTGAAAAACTTTTTAGATTAGTGAATTACTGGCCAGACCTAATTAAACCCATAAACACTCACTGCAGATAATAAATGTAATAAATCAATCAGATACAGCCAGTATCAACCTGAAACAACACTTCCATGATGCCTGATTTATGATTACTGCTAATTTTTAATATCATTAGGATCATGTGGATCAGTGTCACACAAATGAGGGTTTAACATGACAATGAGATTTTTCAAATGAGAAGCCGAGGGAAACGCAGCGGTCTAATAACACAGCAGTGAGCGGCACATCACGACTGAAGCATAATCTCCTGCACTGCACCTGTCGCGGGTTTGTTTCCTGGGAAGAGACCTGTGATTTCCACAAAGCACAACAAGCCCTGCATTTTGTTCTTCGTTGTATGCTTAACATTTTCAGGACTGGGTAAACATATGAAAAATGCAAAAAAAAGAAGAAACAAAAAAAGTGTCGACACAAATGGAGGAGTTCAGCGTTTTACATTTTAAAGATCAAGAGTGGCTGACGGAAGAAACGCTTGATAGATAAAAGAGAAATTTGCTGCACTAACAAAGGACGGGGCTGAGAAACAGGAGTGAATGTTGACGATGATAAAACCGTTGAAAATAAGCAAAGAAAAGTTAAGACCTGAGAGGTCAGACAACACAGACGTCTGCATCAGTAGCACTACGGATGCTATCTGCTCTTATCTTTGTGACCTCAGAAAGGGTTTTGTATCTCCGGTTAGTTACAGACGGCGTACATACCAGAACTGAATCACGTCTTTGCTCCAGAAGCCACTCCCAGCTGAGTTCCACAGATAATATAGGTCCATGTAACTTACCACTGAAGTAGAAAATCCAAAACACATCTAAACAACAATTCAGACTTTTTCTGGAACAATTTTAGAAGAAAATATAAAGTGAGGCAACAAATTGCTTGTTGCAGAAAACCAATAATCAAGTTGCATTAAAATCAGGGCCACAAATTAAAAACACTACTCATGCATTATTTTCTTCTTTTTTTACCTTAAACACATTCTTTGCACTTAAGTTACAAAACTGATGGAAGTTATGGTTTGACCCAAATGAGAACCAGTCATTTTTTTCAGTTAGAGAATTGGGTATTTTCTATTTTGCATTCTCACAGCAGAATGCCAAATTCCCCCCTAACCACCCCACCAACCACAACCCTCACCCCAAGACCCTCACACCCCAAATGAAGCCCTGAATATTTGTTATTTACCGAAGCTCCAGAGTCACCAAAGGCCAGTACTTTAACCCGTCCTTGACCTTCCTCATAGAAAGTTGCTTTCTTCATCTCTTTTTTGTTGTTTGTGATTCCAGAATCAAGACCACTAAATGAACAGATTTTCTTTTCTCTCCTTTACAAAAAGTCGTGTCATTTAATTTTAATGTAAACAGTGTTTTCATATGTAAACGAAGCAGTGGGAGCATTAACTCATCGCTATGAAAGGAAGTGGAAATCATAAATGTGCATGTGCATGCATTTTCACCATAACTGAGATTAAAAGAGAACCACGTGTATGCTGGGGTCAATAAATCTGGTGAAAAAAAAATGCAAATGCACGTTTCTGCTGTTGTTAACTTATATATTAGGCAGGTTCTTTATAATACTATTTTTGACCTGTATTTTATGTAAATGTCTTTAAATAAGAAATTATACCTCAATGTAATGAGTATTTCAGCATTGGCCATAGGGCTTCTCTATGGCTCAAATTCAATAGCAGCAGCATGTGAGGCATAAAAGATTACATGCATGCAGTTTGCCTTCCTATGATTAGAAGCATATGGCTGAATGGAAAGCTACAGGTAAAGCAAATAGATCTAAGTGCAAGCTAAACATCTGCATTTCTACTCAGCAGCACCGTGTAATGTAATAAAGGTAGTTTAAATGAAAAACTAACAAACTAACAGGTGCCTCTCGACTGCTTTCATAAGTTGAAAATGAACATTTCCTTTTTGAGCTCTGGGGGTTTTATCAATGAGGACCATATGTTTCCAGGATCTGCATCTTATTAGATATAATAGCAGCCACCCTACACTTGGATCTGGTTTGCAGTTCCTGAAGACCACTGAAGAACAGAGGGGTTTCAAACGTCTGGGACTATTTAAGACTGACACCAGCTGAAGAACAACAGAGCTGTCACCCACTGCAGCCAGGTGGCTCTGGGGCACGCCACTCATAACCTCGTGTTTCCTGGTTTTCCTTTCTGACTTGAACAAGCAGTTAAAAATTCAAACTATGCAGAAGTGAGTTGAGGAGTTGGGGGTTAATTATCCGGGATGTCTGTTGGAAACGTACCAAGGTTTTCCCAAACATTCAGGTCATCACCTGACAGAAAAAGGAATACTTCCTATACCACTATGCAGCAGCTGTCCAGACCAATCCTGACAGGCTGGAGGTTAATAAGTGTTGGCAAGGGTGTTCCAGCGGTAATTGCCATGGTTACCTAAGGCCTCAGCTCAGATGGTGAAGGGGAGGCTGAGCTGAACATTAGGAGGCCATTGAGAGACGGTGAAATTGATTGACTGAGTAATATAAATTTTACATGATCTGGGATCTGCTGCTGGTGAGACATGGAGCAAATTTTATTTACAAGTGGCGAAATGACATTTTGTTTTATGAGGAGCCATGCTGATGAAAATAAAGTGACCACACGCTTTACAGTTTTTATTGAGGGAAAATATTTCAATCACGGCAAACATAAATATCAGCTTTCTAGCTCCAGGAAAGAAACTATTTGTGGAAGTGTATCTCCTATAGCCGGGGAAAGTTTGGTAACCTAAAAATGGTAGTCTGTCATTGGCCTTCTAACAGAAAGCACAGCTGTAACTTAGGAGGAAGAATGGTTGTCATTCAGCTGAAAGGTGGATGGTTCAACCTCCAGCTTCCCCAATCACATGCTGAAGAGTTCTTAGGCCCTGTGAGTTATGCCCTGTTTAAAAAAAATGTATGTAAGCAAAGAGGCATGGTCAATGACCATGCCAAATACCAGGCAACGTGTCAAAACGTTGAGCTTGGCCCAACTTCATGCAAATGATTGTGTCCAATGGGAGGGCACTATCCGGTCATAGTAGTCAGCATGCTCCGGTGTCATTGTTTTCCACAAACAAGGAAATTTATCTTAAGCACATGCATTTACCTTTAAATAGAGTAAGCAGCGTGTCTTCAGTGAACACATGGCCTCAGCAGCAGTCCATTTAAAACAACCACATGGAACTCATATTTGTACTTCTGTGTACTTTCCTACATTCTTGGAATTGAAATGTCAAAGAGCTTTTAAAAATTATTATTGTCATTATTATTATTGTTATTATTATTAACATTATTATTATTATTATTATTATTATTATTATTATATTACATGCACTTGATGGATGAGTCAGCCCTCAGGCCACTAAAAACAATACTGTCGACAACAGGGAAAAACTGTTTTTTGGTTCCCTTTCTTTCTTTTTTTCAGCTGTTTTTTGTTCATGACTTAACCACAAAAACTGTGGCTTGATTTGACATCCAGTAGCTCAGATGCCATCATGGCTCAGGCATCCCAATGAAGATGTATTGTTATGTACATGCTGTTATGGTCCATCTACATCTCTACTACAGTATAGAATTGTGTTGTAAGTACATAATTAAATTGTCTTTGCAGATAAAATGAGGTGGCTGTGTTTGGCCTGTGGGTTTTCAAGTTCAACATGTCTGCTCCTGTCAAATTCACAGTTGAAGTGAGGAAATTTTAAATGGGGGGTTAGAATCATGTCTGTGTGTGAGTCTTACCCTGTTCAGACCTGGCATTAAAATGCATCTTAAGACATCTGATCACAAGGGGCCAACGCATGGAAGGTCTGAACACATTCTGGGACAGATTCAGATCAGGATTCATTTTAAGGGGCTCTGGGACATTTGTGTCCACCTGCTCCTCACAGTTGGAACACAAAAGCGCCCTGTGACGGATTCAGGGACCACCTACCAAAACAATATCATCAGCTCAGGTGATAAATCATCTGATTTTGCAAACAACCTCAACAAAGTTCTTTGTCATTTGGTTTCTTGATTTATATTGTACATATTTTTTGTTTTATATGGTATGGAATAAGGTATGTGAGCAGATCTTCTTCGTCTTGTTCTTCCTGGCTTCCTCTCCGTTTTTTTCCCCCCGTGAGTTATGGCTAGTTACTTATGTTACGGCTAGTTACTCATTTGTAGGCAAAAATTGCATGTTCTTATTTGCATATATATAGAGGGAAGGTCACGTCTAATCACTCAAGACACATTTGGGTGCACATTTTAATGCCAGATGTGAACACATGTGTGAAACGCTGGCCACCTATGACTTAATTTCTCAAGATGCATATTAATGCAACGTCTGAAGGGATCTTAGTTTCACCACACATACAGAGTGCAGCAGAGAGGAGATGATTGAATGCTGTTAAATCTCGCTATGTTACTATAAAAGAAATAAAAGCTCTCCAGCAAGCAAGCAAACTCTTACACAAGTGCTAATGAAGCCTAAATACACCAGAAGTATTTATATGCAATAGCAAATGAATTCTACTGCACATTTTTGAATTTGAAAAATTAGTTTGCTACAGTTTTAGGCTAAACAAATCTCATATTTGCTGTTGCAAGTTAATTGAAAGAGTTGAAGAGACATGAGTGCCGTATATTTCTTGTGTGAGTTGATGTTCTTTTCTTGTAGACAACCAAACATAGCTTTGTGAAAAAAGTGTTCAGAGCACCAACGTACCGCATCAACTGAGAATAAAGTAGGATCAAAAGGCCAACGGCCTGTTTGCATAATTTCTCATTATATACATCACGCTTGCGACAATTTATTTTCATCTAATCTGAAGAAGCGTTGCTCTTTCAGTCGGTACAACTAATATTTCCACAGACCAATGCTGCAAATTTAACTGCCGTCTCCAGTGGTTCTCGAAAAACTGCTTTGACAAATGGGGTAAATCAGTAACTGAAATGAACATACACGAGATGAAGCAGTCAAAAAACAAAATGGAATAAAATTAAATAAAAGCAATCAAGAACCAACTAACTTCTGAGCAACACATTTCAGAGTTTAGTGAAGGTTTCCAAGCTTCACCATTAAAGCAATGAAATTCTTCAGCACCTAATCTTTTTGCATCGTGAACTGTATCTCAAAATTGCAGAAATGCCAAGCACAGGATTTACCTGCAAACTGTTGAAAACTGTTTGTATTCTTATGTTATTTGAGAAGAAAAATTAGAATTATGATTTGAATGAAATGAGTTTGAGTACTGTAGCTTTAGAGTCAAAAGATAAAGGACACAATGACAAAATGTTCCTCCGATTCCATTAAGAACTGCTGGTAAATGATTTATAAGTGTGGTGGCCATTCTGACAGGAGACGAGATGCCTCACTGGGACAAAAAAGCAACAGCAAACTCAAGGGAAAAGGAAGAGGTTTTTGAGGTTTAGTAGTGTTGGTTTTGTCTTTTGTTCTGCTGAATGGTTTGTGTTTGTAGCTTGGGGGCTGACTGGACAGCAGCCTGCTCTACTGTCTGGGCTGCACTCCAGACTGGTGGTGGTTGTGGACGCCTCGGCTTTGGGCCTTAACCCCATGCTTGAACCCGAGCCCTGCAGCTGCTCATTACTGTGCTCTGGAAGTCCTGGGATTGCTTTATGACTCCTGGAAAGTAAAAAGGGATTCTCTGCCCACTACAAGTTTGGCAATCCAGTTTCATCAGTGAGACCAGGAACAAATGGCTAACACAGGCTAATCCAAATATCAAAATGATAATCTTGAAAGATGATAACCAGATGTCAAAGGCGGATAATTCCTGCCTGAAAGCAGCGCAACAGAACTCATGTGTGTTTGATTCGGTTGATATTAGGCTGTATTACTACAGTTCTTTGTTGCTTACTGGTTCATAGTTTATTTCCTAACAGAAATCGGGAGAGTATTTACAACAATGCTAACAGACAATTGTGCTTCTTTACCGGTGAGGGTGCTAAAGAGCGTAATCTGACACAGTGTTGCTTTCAGGTTTTGTGAGAAGCAAAGTAAAGGAGGTTCTGCAGTACATGTAAGCCTGAGATTAAACATTAAGATTACTGTCTTTATTGCAGAGTATACAGCTGAATTAAAAGTCCCATATTCAATTTTGATCACTACTCGTATCATATTAGATAAGATAAGATTAAGCTTTACTGTCATTGTAAAGTACAAAATGATCATGTAATAAAATAAACTCAAAATCTCTCTAGGTCTGTTCGATTGTGCAGCCTGAATCGTCTATTCCTCTGTGTGCTGCAGTGAGCACCCTGTCTGGTCTCCCATAAGCTAGGGGTTTTCATCATTTTTAAGGCTGAACTTCAATCCTTGGAGAGTCCTTGGAGAAGAGATCACATTATTACACATGTAATACATTATATATTATCGTTTATACTACATTATGTACGATATCTGTACTGAAAATAAAAAAAAATAAAAAAAAATTGCCAGGTGTCCTGTCAAAGTTGATGACAATGCACTGTTAAAATATGTTAATATTAATAATATTAATTTATTAATATTCAAAGCACACTAATACCACTACTGCAACGCTAACTTTATAGTCATCTGTGCTTTTACACATTAGCAGCAACCTGCTAATGGCGCAATGGCACTGTGTTTAGAGCCTTAAATACGTTCTGATTCGTACTTTCCAAAACGTAACAAGCTCTAAATTAATTATCTGCCGATTTCACATTCTGCAATGTGGCTTCATTAATCGTGACTGAAAAAACTGTACAGTGCAAAGCTGGCATTAAAACCAAAGTAGACAGGCTAAGTCAGAACACTGCCTTCTTGTGGCCAGGAGGAGATGTAGCATATTATTATTGCCTGATTTTAATGGTGCAATAAGAACATTCATAAAAATGTATCTTTTGAAGAACAATTGTGCAGAATCTCAACATTTGAATACATAGAACACAGATAAATAAAAACAGAAGCATTACACAGTTGAATTTTTGGCAGTTGGAGGTATTTTAGGTCTTTGTTTACGTGGTGTGTTAAGAGCAGCTCTGCTTGTACAATCTGACGGTCACAGGAAGGAAGGATATCGCTACTTTACATTCATGATACAGCAGTCTGTCACTGAAGGTTTCAGTGCCTATGTCATGAATGAAATGAGAGATACTGTCCAGGACTGATGATAGTTCAGTCAGCATCCTCCTGACTACCATCACTTGTACAGGATGTACTGACATGGATGAAAAGCAGCAAAAAGGAACAGGAAGACCTGAGTGAGCTAAAAGACTCGTCTTTGTAATCCATATATAAAAACCATTTATTTAATCGTCTGAAATTTTATGGCTTGCGTTAGGTGGGTAACTTGGGGCCATGCAAGATGTTTCCGGTGTAATCTGGTGATTTTAGCTCTTTTGACGTTGGGACCATTTCTATGCATTAATTCATACCTGCTCCAGCAAATACCCAATTGCATTCACCTTTTGAGTTGATTCACAGTTTGCCCGTTTACAACTTAAGTTACCTTCACCATCTCGAGCCAATTTACTAGTGTAGCTTCTCCGTCACTCAGGCCAGGGTAATACTCAAAGGCTTAAATCGAAGCCCACTAAATACTTTTTCTTGATTATTGAAGATGTTTCACCTTCCATCTTGAAGGCATTTTTTCAACATCGTATAAGCCCTGAACTCCCCAACTGGTCAGGTCACATTTCCAAGTTACGAAGCCACAAAAACTCTTGAATGGAGGTAAATCAGTGAGCAATCAGCTCTCGCGGAACAATTAACCAATTTGTGAAGTACTCGTCCACACACTGTCGATCCATCTCCAGACAGACATCTCGCCTGCCAAGATCTAATCCATATCTGAACTACAGCCAATGAGAGACAAAGGCATGGGATGAGGCCATGGTGACAAAGAGAAACCCATGAAGCTACAAGGAGATGATTTACGACATTTAAGCAAGAGACAAGCCTTTTGGAAAGAAAAGTTTGGAAACAAGTTATGGAGAAACATTTAATTGAACATCAGCAGGAGCACAGATGCCTTAATGGTGCTTCAAATGAGGCAAATATACAGTTATACGGTAGAGGATGGTTTCACGTCATTTCTCAGGTCATCTTATTGTGTGTGTTTTGTTGATAACAACACAAGACCAGATCAAATTACTGAGAAACCGAGCTGCTGTCAGATACAATACGGATACAGATTACAAAGTGTGACCTCGTCTCAGCTGTTAGTCATGTAGTGTGAACACCGTGACCGTAACACTCCAGCTTACAAACCAGCATATCATGCAGTCTGAACAGCACATCAGTCCACTGATGATGAAACTTGTCTAGTCTGAAGCCTTTAATACGTACTTCAGCTTGGTGAATGATGAATTAAGCCCCCTAAAAAAACTGCTTTATTTCAGCCTCTGTTCCTTGTTTTAGTTCAACCACTGCTGAGTGCATTTCTCAAGCTCCTGTAAATCATCTGCCAGCTGCTCTGAACAGGTTGTTCACCTCTCCGTCTCTTCCTCTCCAGCCATTCTCACTTCTTATCACCAACCTCTTGACAAATCCAAATGAGCAAACTGAGTCATTGCATTTTGCGCTGCCGACCTTCAGTCACAGCAACTTACCGCTGAAGTCTTCAGTCGTGTCCTCCCGATGCACAATGAGCAAAACAAAATGTGAGGAGACGAAAAGCTCCTGCCAAGAAGGCAAATCTGCCAACCGTCAGTTCAATGACAGCAACACTCCACTTAGAATTTAAGTAAACAAAAGTCCTTTTGAACCATAAAATAAATTGCTAAAAAGAAGTTAACTGATTGATTTTAATTAAATAATTATGCGAATCGACTATTATTTAGGAATGTGTTAAAGCCTTGGACTTCTCATTTTCGCATGCCTTATATAAATCAGGATGAAATACGCAATATGCCCCCTAGTGTTCAAAACGGCCTCTTAATGTTTGCTGTAGCCCACAATTGTAGCCAATAGTTTCACCACATCGTCAAATAACTGAAGGAAAAAGCCTACGTGCACGTGCATTCCTTCCAAAATCTATTGCATAAGTTCAAATTTTTCACACACACACGAGAGAAATAATGCTCCATGGACAAAAATACATAAGAGATCCTGGAGGTTCGTCTAGTAATGAAAGGACTACCAGATGTACTTTTACTGTAAACAGATGACTCACCTCTGACCATATTCTGATGTTCCTGAATGAAAATGCCAAAGTTTTAGCTTACTTACGTTTATCTGAGCAGAGAAGGAGTTCCGACTCTGCTTATTGTGTATAAGGAGCCTTTTGAATCATATCCGGCTATGCTACTTTCAGGAGGTGTTAAGGTATCAATTCTATTTAAAATTTGAGCTAAAATGTCTCACGCCTCAGAGGAAAATGAAACCTACACAATAAGGTTGGGCGACAGGACCAGAAATCTATATAAATAAGTAAATTATTTTAACATGTCCTCTTGATTACGACTGAGAAACTTTTATAGTTTTGTTTTATTTATTTTTTAGTCCTCATAGATCACTGACAATTACAGTTGAGCATATTTATACAACCCCTAAAATCCAGTTTATACTGGAGCACAGCGTCCTTGCTGCTTCCCCGTCTTTTGCTGGCAGAAGACCGTCTCTCCCACTTCACCTTCGTCTGTTTTCCCTCACAACGCAGTCCCTCAGACCAGGGTGAGTAATTGTACGTGAGCTCCCTCATGGAGCAGATACAAAAAGGGACTGAATTTGTTTCTTTTCTCCAGTACATCACAGTCAGGAACCAGCGAAACAATGCGCCTTTTCTCTCGCTCTTCCCATTAACCCCAGTCTGCCACTCCTCTACTGCTGAGAAAACACCTGTGTCCACAACACAGGTTTTTGTTAAGACCTCCATGTTACAGGTAGCAATTTAGTGAGCTTGTAACTTCAGTCGGTGTTTGAAGTCATGAGAATAAAAGTGTGTCCTGGTCATGAGGGCTAAGCTGGCAGTTTCGCAGACTGAAAGAGGAAAACAATCAATCACAGTCAAGCTCACAATAGTAGTTTAATAAAAGGTTCTGATGTAACACGTGCTGCATGTATTCTTTTTTTCCCCCCAAACCTGGAACAACAGGTCACATTAACATTTTAAAGGCACAAAAACGATTTCAGTCCATCATTTCTGATTAAAGCGGAAGGTTAAAGCATTCAGATGGGGTTTTCTTTTTTTTACTCCATGGGATTTTAGTGGACGCCTTCAGATTTTCCAGAAAGAGCTTCATGTTAGAGAATGTGTTTTTAGACAAAGCCCTTGGTCATAAGGGTTAAAGGAAGTAAATGAAAAAAAACACATAATGTTTATGGTATACCTGCAGAGAAAACAGACTACTATTAAGGTATTCTGGCGTGAACACTTCCTTCTGGAGAGTTTTTTCTAACATTGGCCTTCTATGATGTCATTGAGGGCAGAAATTCCTTGGACAGTCATGTTCTCCAGGCAGCGCTCATCCTCAAAAGCTGCAGCGGTAATTTTAAAAGTGCAAGTTTGTGACATCGAAAGGAGCACTGATTGTGTTTTCCATCTGTTTGTACTTCTTGCTGAGGACGTTTCCGAAGAAATGTGTTTCTGGCTGAGAAAGAAAGTTTTACAGTTTTTTAGACCATCATGTACTGAAGTGTTTTAATCAGTCTTTGCAGAGAGACTAAAGATGAAAGTCGGTGCTGTTTCAATGACAGGAGCTCATGAGTCTGAACTGCAGGTGATAAGTCGACTGTTTTGGAAACTGTACAATTTAGAATGTGAATACAGAGAATGTGGCTGCCAAGTCTCAAACTTTCATGCTCTTTCTCACAAAATCGGATGACTTCAATGAATCTTATGAGAAAACGCCATCGGTTTCACCAATTATCACATCCAGACAGCATCAACTGTCTGCAACTATTTAGTAAAATGTAGCTTGGCAGCAGCATCGTTGGCTTTCTATTTCCCGGCTGCAGGTGTTTTTTGGCATTTTACCACACTTCTGACACCTATTAACACCATACAGAAAAATGTATGTACAGACTGTGAGTGACTGAATTAATCGGTAATGCTGCTTAAAAGCAGGAAATGAAAGTCGTATTTACTCAACAGAGATCACCTAGCAGCAGTTTGATGTGCTGTCCACTTTCATATATCCTGAATCTCGTGGGTTCAAATGCGTGTCAGGATTGAAAAAATTGTATATTATCATACCCATTCATTTATCCCCATTGTGTCTGCTGGCACTGCCCACTGGAGATCAAAAGTAGGTGGCCAATTTAAAGTTTTGTTGACTGCACAGATGCATTTTGTTCTTACAAGCAGTGCTAAAGTATTAGCTGGACAATTACAGAAACTATTTTTAAAAAAAAAGATTTTCTCCAACCATAGTCATTCATTTTGCCCACTGCATCTGCTGGTACTGCCCACTGGAGAAAGTCAAAAGTCTAATCAAGAGAAACTGGAATAATCGAAGAGGAAGAAGAAACCCAAAGGTTGGCCAGGCGAAAAGTTAGCGTTCTAGGATTCACAGGAAGCAGGGTTCTAATCTTTTCCCAACAGCATGTTAAAAAATGACAGCAGGACTGCACACACTTGTACTCTCTTATCTCAGTGTAGGATACACAAGTATTCTTATGCCAGAAGAAGGCCACTGATTCACTGACACGTGTCGACACGACGAAGACACGCATGAAGGCAAGAATTCAAGAAATGTCCTAAAGTCAACAAAGGCGCAAATACACAACAAACTGACCTCTTCATGTTTCAAAGTTAACCCGAGCTGTTACTTATTACAGGAACATAATCAAAAATTTCAGTCTCTCTGTTCGTCCTTCACCGTCCGCTGAAGTGGTTAATAATCAAGCAGCCAGGTGACTGAAAGCTCTTGTTATGGCTGGTTGTGGTTCGTTTTTGAAGCATGGATGTTGGTGACGCATCACACTGAGGTCAGCGGAGGAATCTGAGGACAGGGGTCAAAGAGAAGGATGGTGACAAGCGTGAAGGTAACGGAGTCAAAGTGGTGCGGAAGCTCTGAAGATAATCAGCACTTCCTGCTTTTCATACTCAGGTGTGTCTGTTTAGTTTGGAGACTGAGGAAGAAATCAAGGCTGCCTGTGAATGGAAAAGATACCAAGAGAGGATGATATCGCTACGGGAAGATGGAAACCTTTTTCAAATAAGCTTTAACATTACAATCATTTTACTGATCACATAAATGATTCTTTTTTAAAACAAAAATAAGACATTTAACATGTTTACTTCAAATTCATTTGGCAATGATGCATTTGGGAAACATGGCTATTAAAAGCAAAACAGGAAAAGTAAATAAAAAAAACAAAACAAATAAGAAGCATTAAAGCTACTCAATTTAGGAATACCACTTCTGACCACACGGGGCAGCATATCCCAACGTTTATGCGTTGGAATTTGGCGTAAGACACAACAAAGTGCACCTCTAATGGGAACACGTACTAATACGAGACATTCTGGTCTGTTCTGGTCTGTTAGAGAAAGAAACAGCAGTTCTTCATGCCCCCATCTGGCTAGAAGTGGTACTGCTGTATAGAGTAGCAGTGGATAAAAGATTAAAAGAACTGTTGAACTCAGCAACACTACTTTTCTGAAGGAAACAGGGTGAGCTGACTAAAGAGTCTTCTGTTTAATCTCATGAATGTCTGATGGTTTGTTCATGCAGAGAAACCAATAATTTAATAACTTGGCTCTGAGAACGCAATGTTTGTCCCAGCAGACTTCTCCTCAGCAATGACACCATAATTCCACATCTTAGCTCAAAATTATTATTTTAGTTTGACACTGCTGCTCTGATTACAAATAGACAAATTGCCCCATTAATATTCTACGGAGCCTCCAGTCGCCTTCCCAACCCTCTTTTTTTTTTATCCTTGGGAGTTTTATGACTTGTGGAGTGCAAACTTCGTAAGTAGTCTTGTCAGATGCTTCCTTTCCTCCTTGCCAACAGCACCCTTGCCACTTACTCACCTCTAACTCTCTGCCATGTGCTTAATGTTCATTTGGGCTCATCCCCAACTCTTACCCTCGCTGTAGTTCCCACTCCCCTCTCACTTGGCCCCTCTCTCTTGGTCTCAGCACAATAAAGTGCTCCTGTCAGCGATGGGCATTTCATTACCTTGGTGCCAATTCCTTAGCAACCGGGCAGGTACTGGAGCAGCTAAAACAAACTAGAAACTGAATGCTGATGAGAAGACTTAAGCTGGAGTCTTACGACTATGTGCATGATTGTGACTGGGAAGGTTGTAGTTGTGGTATGTGGCTTTAACTTCCATGCAGAAGGTTCTCTGACTGGTGTACAGTCAGTTTGACCTGGATCCAAGTCTAAATCAAAAGTTTATTTCTGCACGAACCAAGACAAACCACTGATTCAAACTCATGAGCAGCATTCTCCCTCCAAATTCGACTTGTTTCTGGACTTGACTTGTGATTAAAGTTGTCTCAAAGTACTGGAGGCAAACAGAGTAAGCTCAAAAAGTAGTTGCTTTTTGTGTTTTATTTTCTTTTACAGAGGGTGAATCAATATGTCTAAGTAGCACACATAAATATTAACAGTGAATCTGGGCTTCTGCCAGTGGTCCTCTGCCTGTTCCTTTGTCCTATAAATGTCACCGTAACTTGATTTACCATGACTGATAGGGACACGTTCAAAGTCTCTGGAACAACAGATGCCTTAAGTGAATCTGTGTTGCCAGTAAAAACTCAAGTGATGTTAAACCTCCACATATAAAAACAAAGTTTCTGGATCATTATCTTTACCCTTTCATAGAACACTCTTTTTTCTTTTCTTTTTTTTTTTACAAATACAGTTGTTGTTTTTTTTTACTTCTTGTGCTTTGTTCTATTCATCTCTTGCACTGTTCAACATATCATTTAACACATAAATCTTTAGCTTTATACATGTCCACATGGGTGGACAACATGGATTTAACCCTCATAGTAAACACTTTTGGTCCTAATCTGGGGCGCTTTACCCATACGTTTCCCCAAGATCACAAACTGAGCATGAGAAAGATGTGATCCTAATATCGTGAGCTAGTCTTGACATAAAATTCTGCAAGAGCTGTGAAGGACCAGGCATGACCCAAAGAGCCCCAAAGAGAATGGAGAACTGGTGGATATGAGCCAAGTTTGGGGCAAACATTCATTGCTATCAAATAAATTTTCAACTGCAAAATAAAATCCTAATTGAAATAATAATAATCACCTTCAGTTCTATCTATTAAACTGATTTGGCATGACTCCATCAAAGCAGATAATGTGCAACTAAACCATCCGCAAATCCATAAAACGGAGAAGAAAACTACTTCTCAGTACTCAGAAGCCCACTATTGTGACCACTATGTATGCATGGGTTAGCTAGGTCTTTCTGTGTGAGTTTGCATGTTCTGCCTATACGTACTCCAGTTTCTTACCACCCCAAAGATGCTAGTAAGGCTAATTGGTAAGTGCAGAGTTCGTCCAAAGCATAATTTACATTAACTCTAGAAAAAACAGGAGTAATGATTGGAATCATTTGGTCCATTAAATAAATTGATCTAGTTCATGTGTATTACATTGTAAAAGTGCCTTGAGTGGTCCCTGGACTAGAAAGGCACTATATAAGGGAGCTGCTGCTGTTGGCCACACATCTGTTCAGCCTTAAATTGGTTTATCTGGGTTTAGGCATTTGTGTCAGCAAGCACCCACTTTGTTAAATCCCAAGCAGCTTCAGGATTTCTGTGCTGCAACTGAACCCTGACCTTTGACTTTCACATGGAGGAGGTTGGGGAGGACAAGAGAGAGGGAAAAAAGTATTGAAAATATTCTTAAAAGTGCCACATTGTGACATTAATTGAGTTTTTAGTTTCAGCAAGGTCCAGATTGCAGAGGAAGTATATATATTTATTTTGTTTGGTGGAGAAAAAAGCTAAGCAACGGTATATCTAAGGCATCTCCCATCCCCCGCCTGGTTAGTGAATGGGGTAATGGCCATCGTCAGGTAAAATGACCCTTAATGCCTCCTGAATAGTACAGCTAACTTTACGTGGCTGAGTCATTAGGGAGACAAAAGGGTCTGCTAAACAGCAGGAATAAACCCCCTTCTCTCCCCGCCAAAAAAAAAAATCAGGGAAGGACTCCAAATGTGGCCTGTCTCTGCCTCACAAACACTTGTCTCACCATGATTCTCATCACAATTTAGTCTTGTGTGAGCGACAGAGCAGAACAGGACACTCAGAGATGGAAAGGAATGAGGCGAGGGGACAAATCTGGAATGGAAAAAATGAACTGTGATGTTTGCATTTGGCCCATGTTCAGCTGAAGCGATCTTAATGACTGGACGTGTGCTGAAGCTGATAATAGTCCTTCCCAAACAGCCGCCACTGCCGCCTGGGAGAGGCAGAGAATCATCACATCGAGTATGCAAACGATGTTTGCAGATGACTTTGAGGCCAAAGGGGAGGACTGAAGGAGAAGTCACTTTAAAAAAAGAGGGGAGCAGAAGCTGGGCTTGTGTGCATTTCCGACTGACATAGAGCAGTGCATCCACAAGCTAATCTTTCTTTTTACTGTCTTCAAATGCTGAGTAAACTTGTGGTCAAGACATAAAAGTGGCACGCTGTTTGTGCATGCAAGCATTTACAGCTCTACAGTGTGACCAGAGGAAAAACATCCACACATTCAGAGGCCCACAGCGAGGCAGAAAAGCATGCCTAGTAACGGCAAAAAAATCCAGTTACGCAACAACAAGAGGCAAGTTTTGTTGTTTTTTTTTCTTTTTTCCCCTGAGGCTGTGAGAAATGAGTGCAAAGTTGTTTGAGCAGGGAAATATCAGGCTTCCTGGTTTCAAAGAGGAGCTTTCCATGTTTTAACCTGCTGATTAAAAAAACTGATAGAAGGAGGTAAGTTCCAGGTTTTTTCCTTACCAAATAATTTGCGGTAAAATAAAATAAAAAAACTAAAAGACCTCGAACAAGAAGCAGAAGAAACATCGTACCTTTCAATCCAAAGCTACCAAGTGACCGTATTAGAGGTACTCCCAAATGAATTAGTTTTGAAATCAAACCAATCTGCATCTGCATTAGCAACTCAAATTTGTGTTGGAAAAGATCTCCAACCTTGTAAAGCTATCGTCTCTCAAGGCTCTGTGCTTGGTGCCACTCTTTTACCATCTACCTGCTCCCCCTCAGACAGATCATTCGCCATCACGGTCTCAAATTCCATTGTTATGCAGATGATACCCAGCTGTATCTCAGCTCTTCACCATCCTCTCAGCTCCCCCCTCAGTCTCTGGTCAACTGCCTTTATTCCATAAAAACCTGGATGACTACCAGCCTACTCAAACTCAACAGCAACAAGACCGAGCTCATGGTTGTGGCCCTCAAACCACTGCCCCAGAAGGTTGGTGATCTCCTCATCAGTGTGGATGGCTGCTCCATCTCCCCATCCTCCGAGGTTCACAACCTGGGAGTTATCCTCGACTCCACACTCTCTTTTCAATCCCCTGTCAAATGTATTGCTAAATCTGCGTTCTTCCATCTCTAAAACATCTCCCAGCTTCGTCCCTTGCTTTCAAACTCCGTGGCAGAGACGCTCATTCACGCCTTCATCACCTCCCGGTTGGACTATTATAATGGTGTCCTGTACAGGGTTTCTAGTAAGACCCTGGACAGGCTCAAGTACGTACAAAACTCAGCTGCCAGGTTTCTCACTTACACCAAACCCTGGCAGCACATCACCCCCACCCTCATCCACCTCCACTGGCTCCCGGTCAAGTTTCGTACAGTACAAACTACTCCTTCTTACTTATAATTCCATCCATTCTCTTGCCCCCGAATACCTGTCTGACCTCCTTCACCATCACACTCCATCCAGAAACCTGCGGTCTTCGGATGCTGGGCTTTTTTCCATCCCCTGTACCCATCTGAAAACCTTTGAAAACAGGGCTTTCAGCATGGCTGCAACCACCCTCTGGAACTCTCTCCCACCTGGAATCCGCACCTCCTCCACTCTCCACTGTTTGAAAGCAAGCCTCAAAACCTACCCCTTCTCTTTGGCTTTCCCAGACTAGTGAATGACCTCTACCCGTTTCTTTTTTTTTTTCCTTCTTCACCTTGTAAAGTGACCTTGGGTTCCTTGAAAGGTGCTATATATGTGCAAGTTATTATTTTAGATAAATATGTACAAACAAAAATTAATGATTGAGCACACATGCTATTATACACATATACTAAGCCAGTGTTTTTCAACCCTGGTCCTCAAGGCACACTGTCCTGCATGTTTTAGATGTTTCCCTGCTCAGTCACATTTGATTGGATGGCAATCAGATTGTCTTCAAGGTCTACACAAGTCTGTCAATGACCCACTAATTAGAGCCACGTGTCTTTGAGCAGGGAAACATCTAAAACATGTAGGACAGTGTGCCTTGAGGACCAGGGTTGAAAAACACTGTCCTAGGGTACGACTGGAACAATCATTATTTACATAGACAAACTGAAAACAGTCTGATGAATATGACTTGAACCATGTTAATGCAGTTCTTCTAAGCCCAACAACCTGCTCTAATTTACTAATTAGAATCTATATCTGGTTGATGGTGTCAAATGCTGCACTGAGATCCAAGAGGACAATAACAGAGACAGATCACCTGTCAGAAGCCATGAAAAGGTCATTGGTGACTTTGACCAAGGCTTTCACTGTAGTTTCTGTGCTATGGTGAGGTCTAAAACCTAACTGAAGCTCATTATTTATGTTGTTTCAACAAAGAATCATGAATTTTGGAAATAAAAGGTTGGAAATAGGCCTTTAGCTGGTTATTTCATCAGAATCCAAAGATGTCTTTTTGAGAAGAGGTTTAATTATGGCAATCTTAAAACCACAGTGCTGAAGTAATGGCTATTTTGATTTTCTCTAATTAATGGTGAACAATAAGTTTTTTACAGCTTTCGAAAGAGCTCTTTCATATATTACCAAACTGTTTTTCCAAGCTAGATGGGATTTTTTTAAATTTGTACTTTTGTTTTTACACTTTTTCCAACTTTCTACATTTCTGTATAAGCCTCTGCATTTCTGCATTATACCAGGTTAGAAACCTTCAAGGATTAACTACCTTCCTCTTCAGAGGAACATCAGAATCCAGAGGTAAACACAAGAACTCTGTAGAACCATCTGCAAGACTATCAATGCGTGAAGGACAAGTAGACTGGAGCAAGATTAAAGAATGGTCAGATAGAACTGGGTTTTTGGGGGGGAGGATTGTAAAGTACTTTTACTCAGTTCCATAAGTTAGAATCAAGTCCAGCGTATAATTGCAGCTACGAGTGGGTCCCTCCACATGTTTGAATCCAACTGAGTCAACCAGAGCAATAAAACTAATGCTAAGGCTGTCACTCTCCACATCCACATGAATGTTGAAATTACCAAGTATGATGAACTTATCTGTCTAGAGAACCTGACCTGAAGTGAAGTCTGAGAAATCAGAAAGAAATTCTGAACAAAAAACAGAAGGATGGTACTCAAGTCTACATTTCAGATAAAACATGCTGGGTGGAAGTCAATGACCTCCTGTAGAGCTCCTCCCTTTCAACTTTATTCACAGCTGTTGAAGACCTTTTGACAGCAGCCTTTTAACTTCATAGCAGGAAAAGCACCAATGTAACTGAAACCCCTAATGAAGGCCATGCCATTGATTCAGCAGGCACAATGTCAATGCAGTGAAATGGGAACACACAACTGGAAGTAGCAATTAGTGGTGTTATTACCTGCACCTGTGTTTAGTCAGTCAACGTGTCTGCTGTGAAGAAGGTCAATTAAACTGTTCTTCCACTTAATCAGGTACTCTCATGGTACTAGGTGCATATACCTGGTCTATGTGTTTTGAAAAGGAGAACTTATTAAAAGACCCTGCAAGAGAGAAATGGAAACAGATAAACAGAAAGAAGCTCAAAGACATTGCACTTTTACACAGTTACTTTCACTTATTCTGCCTGGTTAGACCTCGTTAGATGTCTCACTGATATCATATGTCATTGATGGCAAAAAATTGAATAAAAAACATTTTAACTCACTTCTTTGCCTTTTTATTTATTTATTTTTAGTTCAAAAAGACAACATTTGGAATAGAAATACTCTTAAGTTTACTTTCATGAGTTTAAGACTTTTGTCTTTACAGACTGAATTCCTAATGTGTCTGTAGTTTTCCTTAAATCTGATTTTAAATGCGTATGATATTTAGTTGCATCTCATTTCACTGGAAATGACTATTTTTCCAAACAGTAACTAAGGCTTGGTGGTGTATTATTTATCTCATTAATATTGGCAGAAAATAGAGAACCTAAATGTGTAACTTTTCCCAACAGATGGAATAAACCAACAGCAAGAGTGAGATACATATCAGTCAAGCCCCAATAGTTCATGCCCACACACTGACAAGTGCTCTGATGAGAGCTCTTCACTGGAACTGTGGTGTGTAGGCCCACCATAGGTGCCCGGGCCTTTGAGTATCAACTACGATGACACATCATCAGGTTCTTTAAGTAGTTTCAGAAATATGATGTGTGGAGATGAAACTGGAGATTTGATAGCAATGGGAAAGGAGGAGACGCAAGTAAAGTGGACAGCTGTGACTCCCACACTGGATCACCACCTTTCTTTATTTGTTTTTTCCTTCCCTTTTCCTGCCCTATTACAGCTGCATTAGTCACTTAAACTCTGAGCCACATAAAAAAATCTGTTTATCTTCTCAGAGGTGAACTCACTCACCTCAACTCTTACACATATCCTACAACATCCAAGCAACTGTTAGGAAACTGTAATTGTAATAGATTAATAGTGGAACCATAAATTGCAAGTTTGAAATAGAAAGTGAGCGTTTAATCACAAATGTTAATGGTTAATATTACCCTCCCATCCAAATCAATGAATTCAGGTATTCCAATCCACTTCCATGGCCACAGATGTATAAAATCTAGCACCTAGACATGCAGTTCTGCAGAGTGAAGAATCACACTTTTCTGTCTGATAATCCAACCAGAGGGGAACTGTTGGGGTTGTTCTTCAGGCTCAGCCCTTTAGTTCCAGTGGTAGCAACTCTTGCTTCAACATACCAAGTCATTTTGGACAATTTCATGCTTCCGATTTTGTGGGAACAGTTTAGTGATCGCCCCTTCCTGTCCAACATGACTGCGCACCAGTGCACAAAGCAAGGTCCATAACGATATGGATGAGCGAGTCTGGTGTGGAAGAACTTGACTGGCCTGCACAGAGTCCTGACCTCAACCCGATAGAACACATCTTTTAGAAAATGTTGACTTGTGCATTCGAATATCACAAATGCGTGTCTCTATTTTCCTGCTGTGTGATTTCTACAGTCAGCCAAGTGCAGCACTAAGTGTTAAACCTTCTGTGGGATCTGGGAACATGAAGCACTCGGCACACTCACAAACACACCTAGACACTCGCATGATGTCACACAGTCTAATGCCAGCCTGTCTGACGGTGTTTATTCCCAGGGAATCAATAACTAATCCCAGATGGATTAGTTATTGATTGCTGTTCATGATCGTACATTGTGTTTTTCTGTTTGTTTCACCTCCAAACAGTGAGAAATGATTCATAGTCCCTGTCCTTTAATGAATTTATAGACTCATTTATTTTACAGCGCTGATGCATGTTCACACTGAGTCATGTTTTGTGCCTGAAAATCCTGCTGTTTTAAAAAAAGATTGATGTGGAGCATGGTTTCAATTAAATGTAGTTAATTTTATGTGACTATGAGCAATAACATTGTCAGTGACCTTATGGTGTCTGCGGTCTGGTGACTGAAATCCTTCATACAGAGTGAACTGAATCAGCAAGAATCCTCATCTGGTTTCCACATATTTAACATCTGACAAAGAGGGGAAAAAATATCCTCCGGCAGTGTTAAAAATGTATTTCCCTAACCACCATAAGTGTTTTCTCTTGTACAGAGCTTAAGTAGAACCAGATGTATAGCTGTAGAGTTATTTTTCAAATATAGACCTCTTGACATGGTTTCTGTTTTCCAGATCTGTATATTTTGTGTTATTGTTCTTATACAAATATCAAGTCAAACAAATCTCCTGCCAAAAGTCCAACAAATCATCCTTCAATGACTAGTCCTTTACAAATTGGTTACTCACATCTTTTGAAAACCTCTACTTTTTGTCATATCACAGTAGATATTCAGGAGAAAAACAAAGTAATGCCGAAACTGTTTGTCCCAGTGTTATGAAGCATGAAAGGATGTTATATTGCTTTTTTTTTTTCTTTAAGAAACCTTGTCGCAACTTGTGCCAATGCTGGAAGTATTCTAGCCAACATAATGTAAGAAAAAAACAGCAGTGTTTGCAAAAATCATTTTCAGACTATGATGCAGCACCTCAGCGTTTTTTATCAGCACCTAAGCTGAATGAACAGAAAATGAAATATGCTGAGGCATGTTTTGCTGTCATTTGTGGTGTCTCTGCCTCCGTCCTGTCATCATGGTCTGTTTCTGCTCTGTCATACACAATGCAAGTAAATTATCAATTCTAAAAAAGTTCAAGGAAGTCATTCACATCCAAGTACCTACGAAGAGTGAGGTGCTTGCTGAAGACCCAGTGTTCAAGCCATCAAGATATAAGCCCTGCCATTTATCAGATACCCTACTGATAACCTTACCACAGGAGGAAATGTCAGCCACTGATGTAAGGACAAGAGAGCTCCTCACGATGCGTGGAGGGGTTCACCCAGAGACACCCAGAGAATGTACACAAAGTGAAAGAAGGGAGGCCTGGGGCTACTGAATGCCAAAGCCACTGTCCAGGAAGAGACAGCAATGATCCAGAATATATCCAGAAGTTGGCCCCCAGTGGTGAAGTACTAACTAAATATTCCAGGCATGGCATAACCCAATGAAGAAGAAGAAGGAGAGGAGGAAATCCTCCTGTGAGAGCTGTGACTCCCATACTGGGGAGTCCAGAAGACCTACTGTAATCTGAAATGAAGACTCCTTTGCCCCCCAGTAAAGTAGAGATATACTAGTTAGCTCCTTCAAGCTCCCAGACCTCTTGTAGAGGTAATACTTTATTGCAGTTACTTCAAAGATAACGTACTGTAAGGTGATAGTACTTGGAGTTCAAAACCAGCCACAGTGGTTCGGATAAACAAGCCTTTTTGTCATTCAGTACAAAAAGGCTGTGACGAGTAAATTATGATGGAATGGACATGGTCAGCAACAATGCTCAGGTGTTTAAACGATGCTCAGTTGGTACTCTGAGGCCCAAAGAGTGCCAAGAATATATCCCTTGGTGCCATGTGATTGGCAAATCGAGCTATTTGTGTTAAGACGCAACTGAACTGATGTCCCTTATAAAGTGTCCAGGGAGAGTATATGTTGAACTACAAAATCTTTCTTCCAGTGAAGGAGTGAGGCATCAGATTTGTGAACACTAATGGCTTGTCTTTTACTGTTGCCTGGATTTTCCGTTTTGCGTTCATCTGGGCTTCAAAGTTAAGTCTATTTTGCCTAATCAGTAACAACACAGCAGCACAAACATAGTAGCAATAACTTCATTTACATACGATTCAACTGGCTTTCTTGAGTCTGTTGAGGCTTTCTCACATTGAAGGTCAAAATTGCTCTCAACAAATGGAAAAGATATAGATTGAAAGAAAAAAAAAGCGAATGAGCCACACATAGTTTTTCAAGTACATGTATCTGCAAATTTGTCAGCGTTCATTTAGATGCACATAGATTTGAATAAATACACAAACATTACCTTTGTCTGCTTCATCCTACTTGCCTTCATTTCTTCCCCTCTCCTGCCATAGACCCCAGCAACACTGTACACACAGAGGAGGAGATGAAAACGTGGTGTCATGTCTTATTACATACTCGGCTAGCGCTCCTTATCTGATTTGATGATACCCTATAAATCACTGCTCTCATTCTTACATGTTTGCTTACCTGGATTAACATAAGGGAATACATTAGATGACTGTCATTCCTTTGCTGAGAGCGTTTTCCAAGTCTTGGGCTGAAAGCTGTGTCCCTGTCTGCTGACTGCTCAGGAGGTGCTTTGGTACAATGCCAGAGGTTTTTGGCAGCATGTAGGCGGACAGTGTGGATTTCCTTACCACGGGCATATTGTGTGTCAGGAAATAAATGGACCAGTAGTTGTATGGTTGTTTATATAGCGCTTTTCTTCGTGTTCTCTTCTACCATTTTTGGCAGATATATTTTTCCATTGTTGGCTCCATTTGTTATGGAAATCTGAGTATACATGTGTCAAATAAAGATGATGAATTCTGCTAGTCAACATACTGATTCGTATTTCATTGTTATGAAATTGGGAGATGGAGACAATTTTACAGACAGAAATGGATTTTTCTTTTCATCTCGCAGGTTTCAGAACCCTAAAAAATGTGTGGTGTGAAAGAAATTAAATCAGAAATGTTCACATGAAAATGCAAATGGGAAAAAGAGTGACTCTTGGCAATGATGGAGAAAGGCAGCGACTGGTAAGGTTCCAGGTGGCATGGCTAGCTCGCCTCATTAAAGAAATATTATCCAGCATGCCCTATGACAACTGTCTGCATCTTCCCTTCAACCTCCCACCCACCCAGACTGCTGGAAGGGACGTTCACCCTGGAATTTAGAGATGAAAAAAGGGGGAAGAGTGAGGAGGATGTTATCCAGAGCTGGGCGCGTCACACAATCAAATGTCAGGGGTTTTTTTCTGCCCTTTTAATATATATGTGTGTACGTGTGAGTATACATACATACATACATACATACATACATACATACATACATACATATATGTATGTATGTATATGTGTGTGTGTGTGTGTGTATGTGTGTGTGTGTGTGTGTGTAAAATGTATTAGGGGTGTAACAGGACACAA
>JBAMYA010039612.1:0-15378 GCA_037176975.1 Arrhamphus sclerolepis | reverse complement strand
CAAAAAGGGTGGGTACTGTTGCACTTAATTGTTGCCTTTTTTCTGTACATTTCTTTTGTTTTGGGAATAATTGTGCAGGGAATTATAAAATAAAAACAAACCCAGTAACTGAAACTATTTTTCTAGCCATCCAGTTTAAACTAGAATACTCAAAGCACCAAGACATATTGACGTGTCACACCAAAGATCATGGTGACTATATTCCTCTAATGCTATTGTGCTATTGCTTTTGCAGTTGTGCATCACTGGTCCATTGGTGAGAATTTTTTGTCTTAAATGGTTCTGATCTTACTTGTCAGAGAGGTTTTCCTCTTAATTTAGGCCAGTACTCCTTCAGCTGTGTCCCCACTAAGTTATGGGGTTCCTCAAGGCTCCACGTTGAGCCCTGTTCTTTTTTACTATTTTCCTTTGAGATCTATTTTTCAACAGCACATCTTGTTTTCATTGTTCTGCAGATGATCTTGAGATTTATCTGCCTATAAAATCAGACCGCCATGCTGACGTTCAGACTCTGCTGAACTGTCTCAGAGATGAACAATCATGCATGGGGTGAAGCTTCCAGAGTCCCAACAGAAACAAAACAGATATTATTTTATGTGGAAAGTCTAACCTCTTCGACAGTTATGACAGCGTTATCGGCCAGTTGCACTCTTAAGGACCTTGGTGTAATTTTTGACTGTATTTAAATTTGCTGAACAGGTGAAGACCTGTCTCCCTTCACAGGACTTTGAGAGAGCTATTCATGCTTTTATTGTGTCACGTTTACATGACTGGCCTCATTACACTGGCTTCTTGTCCATTTCAGGATCCATTTCCCATTGGTTTTAAGTACTTATTGAGATTGTTTTGTTTTAATAAAGCGTACGCGGTTATCTGTGCAATTTCTACAGCACTTCGGTCAACTTCTTGCTGTTTAAAATGTGCTTTTGAAGTAAACTTGACTTATTTTCATGTTTGAATGGAAGTAGGACTAGCTCTCATACGATGGAGCAGTGCTGATTACAATTATTGTTTTGCACCTCATATTCATTTGAATATAAAAGAAAACTAAAAGAAAGGAGCAAATATTAGAACAAAAAGATGTGTCTGCAGGGACACAGCTCAACTCTGTTTACACAGACGTCCTTCAAAGTCAAGCTTTGCGTCCCTGTCTAAATTATTCTCAAAACAAGGCAGCCTCTAAAAGCATTCCACGGGGGCAGAAAATCAAGAGATCGGGGTATAAAGGAGTTTTACACTGGGTTGATTCTGTCCATGTGCACGATCAATCACCATCAGTGACATCAAAGGGGGGAGAAAAAAAGAAAGAAAGAACATTTAGGTACCCTCACTCATATGCTGCAGAATAGATACAGAACAATCTCTGAGAATATTCATCAAATAGTAGCCCAAAGAAAAATTCAGTCCTCTTATCTAAACTTCCCTCAAGAATAGTTACCACCAAAGCTGTGACCCCAATGACTGAATATGAAAAAGTGGATTCTGCAAAGAGAAGACTGAAACCATTTGTCTTGACTAGCTAAAAACAGCAACGGAGGCAACAGCCCCTCCAGACGTGGCTGCACAAGATTCATATAGAAGAAGCTTTACAGCCAAGCTCCTCTTTACACAACCCCCAAGCTTTCTCTGGTTCTTACTGAGTGAGTATTTGCATTAAATGAACCAGCGAACAGGACTACTCTCAGGCAGCTGTAAAAGCACTCACAAAAGAAGGAGAAGGAAAAAAAACCCTCCAAGAAGTTCCATTTGATGGATCTTGCATGGCCCAATTGTCTGTGTGAAATTGATGCACACGAGGGACACACTGGCCAGCTCCACAATCCACAAATCACACTCAACTGAGCAGGAGTGTGAAACAGTAACATGGCTCCTGGGCACCAGTGCTCTCAGAGCACCTCCCTGAAGCTGTGCTCTTTTGTATACACACACACACACACACACACACACACACACACACACACACGCACACACATACACACACCACACGGATTAACATGTTTTCCAATTCTGCTTTTATAATTTCATTAAATGGCTTTTGGATGAAACAGTAAATATGACAGTGAAAGCCCATATAAATGTTGTGAGCCAACATTCATGAGTAAGTGTTTTGACCTTCATATGACCTTTTATGAAGATGGCCATATAGTGTGAAATGTCACACTTCTTTTAAGGAAAAAAAACTCCTTGACTTTTATTTTTATTTTCCAAAACAAACCGTCTTAATAACATGTGTTCACAATTATACATGAACCTTCCTGACATGATAAGTAATTCAGTCTGATATTATTAGTTCTTTACTACGAAATGAACATAGAAAGTGCTGTTCAAAAGTCTGTTTACTCAAGATAATTTCATAATCCACCCTTTGTGAAAAGCTGATAATTAAACTGTTAGCTTAGATTTTCATCTGATCTCATCAAGCGGCACAAATAGTCTCATAGAAGAGTCACCTTAAGAATTTAAAGCGTCTCTGCTACATACATGGTGCAGAACTACAATCAGCAGGTTGTGTGAAACATGACAGTCTGATTAGGATCTAAATAATTGTTTAACAGAAATGCAGATAACAGCCGTTCAAACGTAGAGCAAACATATATTCAAAAATTATGCAAATCCTTATTTAAAAAAAAGGATATTACACAGTTATGTGTTAAGTTATGCAGAAACTATCGCGTTAAATCCAGTTTTACGCTACAAGAACCCATCATTTTTGTGTAAACTAGTATAAATTTGGTGAAAAAAATAATTTTCAAGAAATAATCAAAAGTAAATACTTCAAGAATCATTGGAACAAAAGCAGATGAGCTGTGGCAGCTTTGTAGCTTGATCTCATAATTACCGTTAAGTG
Organism: Arrhamphus sclerolepis; assembly: GCA_037176975.1. Lineage (NCBI taxonomy): Eukaryota > Metazoa > Chordata > Actinopteri > Beloniformes > Hemiramphidae > Arrhamphus > Arrhamphus sclerolepis. The sequence goes on along the minus strand of JBAMYA010039612.1, from coordinate 12,530 downwards.
CTTTTATACTTCGGTTTGGTAATGACTTGACGGCTCTACCTTGAGGCCCAACATTACTTGAAAGCTCATTTTGCCTTTGTTCTGCAAAATGGTTCAAGCTTTTTTACTCAGAGGCCAAGATTTGAAGGTCTACGTTACACCTCCAATTTGAAAAAAAGCTGGGATGCTGTGTAAAACATAAATAAAAACAGAATGCAATGATTTGCAAATCTCATGAACCCATACTTTTATTCCCAGTACAGCATAAAGAATATGTTAGATATTAAAACTAAGACAGTTTAAGATTTCAGGGTAAAACAGAAGCTCATTTTGACTTTGATGGCAGCAACGTATCTAAATAAAGTTGGAACAAGCCAGTGATTACCATTGTGTATCTCAACATCTTTTTTTAACAGCTGTCTAAACATCTGGGAAGCAAAGAAACCAATGTAATTCAGAAACATCAGGACCCAGTGCAGCTGGGTTCCACACCTTTGGTGTAGCTACGATTGTTGATTTGATGCTGAAGTACAAATCAGTCTTAAGTCTCACTTAGGTACTTGTTCTCTGTAAACAGTATCTGATTTTTAAACTATATAAAGGCCATGTTCACATTTACTTGTGTACTGAATCCTCAGATTAAGACACACACACTCAGCCCATGCTGGTAATCCAAACAACAAGAAAGAAGATGCTGATGCTCTTTTCTTGGTGGCTGTTAGTGATTGAGTACATCTCAATGTGTTTGAATAAATTCCTCGACTCTGAAGTCTTCAATTCTCAGTGTCATAGACGAGCGTGTGTGTTCATGGTTTCATGTGTGTCATAATCCTGTCAGACTCCAAAACCTAAACTGACATAAACAAGAGAGATGAAAGACTGAGACTCTTTGGGGATGACTGTGACAACTGTGCTGAGCCTGCTACTATGGCTGTGGGCTGGATACCAACTGCCTTGACACCCTGGAGTAAAGCGGTTTCAAGGGGTGAGACATATTTTTTACAAAAATAGAAAGTATTTTGTAAAAGCCCTTAAACTGAAAGATGTGTCAAATGAATAATTCCGCCACTCAGAACAGTGATTTATAACTTTAAAACAAAGAGATATCAAGAAAAGACCCCAGAGCTTGGGTGGTTAGATTTGGTTACAGACTGTTAGAGTCTGTGGCTGTTATCACCATAGGGTGTATAAGAAGAACTGGACAAAGCTGTCACCTTTTGGTTTTCCGAATAGTGTTTTTGAAGCCTATAATTTCTCACACTACAGGGCATGTAGCAAATGGACAGAAAGACAGTCTTGAAGCTGGCTGAAACATGCACGCCTCAGTTCAGTTTATGCAAATTAGCTTTTTTTTTTTTAGCTTGACTTAAGTCATGCTAATTAATTCTAACTTTCATTCATTTTGATCTAATCTGCCCTCTTTGACAGTCTGCTCTTTTATTAACTCCCAAAACCCTGATTCTTTCAGAGACGACGATAATCACAGACAACGGAGCAAAAAAGGAAGGACAGAAAAAGCCTCAGGACAGGCAGTGAAGGGTCTGGTGTCATGCAGCAGACCTCTACCAGTGCACTGGATTTACACCAGTACCATTGTGGGAATGTCCTTGAACTCAATTTCAAGGGAGAGCACATCCCTGCGCAGAACAGGCAGGGTGAGATATCCCACAGAAACCAACAGCAGTTGCCTGAGGGGTACAAGCTGCAGCACCACAGACAGTACCCATACCTGCTTCAGATCCATACCCTGTACCTGATTGTTCCCTGTGTAATTAGTGACCCCACCTGCTGGAAGGCCATCACTGTGCAGCCCATCCTGAATGTCACCACTGAAAGGACATTTGAAATTAATGTCAAGAGACCTGCTAGAGCATGATGCTAAATCACAGCAGCTCTGCAGTCTCCCAGGACTTCTTCACAACTGGCTCCTTCAGATGCACGACCTCCTTTTCGAATGTTTCAGTGGCGACATCAGAAATTAATGCTGCATCAACTCATGGTGGAAGTCCAGATGCAGGACTGGGTCCCCACTCCGTTTCAGTTTAAAATGTTTTGGTGGTGACAATCGGAAAGGAGAGACTAGCTTGGCTTGAGGAACTGGGACCCAGCTTTGATGAAGCCCCGGGGGACTGCAAGGCTGCGATTGTTTAGTCGATGTGCATTTAGAGCAGGCATCCTACCGCTGACCTAAGCTTCAGACTTGGACACTTCCAGGCCAACCCACAGCCAGTTGAAGCGGTCTGAACAAGTATCAGGCCAACAAAGTATTCTCTTTAAAAGAATCACTATACTGTCAAAAGACTACGTCCCTCAATATGCATCAATTTGTAGCTTTATATACTTTTATCTCAGATGAGACGTTATGATCATCATCTTATGAGAAAGTCAAGTCTCTTTACACCAAATTTCCACCTAAACCTTCAACTTACTGAAGCTGAAACCAGTTTCAGGTGCCAAGCATGAAAAGCCTCTAAAGTCTTGCCTGACATGAGAAGGAACTGCCCAGCCATGATGTGTTATTTTTGGTTAAGGGTTTTGGAAAGAAAAAAGATGACGTTTGAAGATTTTAAAGACATTATCTGCTGTTACTGCAGCAGCAGAAAATGTGCTGCCTTTTCTACAAGCTCAGGTTAATGAAGAGTAACTTTTTCCAAAGGCAGACTTTTATGAACTATCATAGCAGCGAGATAGACTTTATCTCAAACTGGGAAATCATATGCCTTAGAAAATTAATAGATATTTTCTTTAATAGACATTAAACAGGGAATAACTTCATCATAAATGGCGCTTGATGTTTTAAATCTGCAGGAATTTATTGGCACTTCCTCATAGCGTCCACTACTAGCGCTATTCATTCTCAGCTGAAGTAAAAAGTTACACACACAAACTTCTAGAGCTGTATGAGTGTGTAATGCCACACAAAGAAGCCGTGCCCTCACATAAGCGCATAGAGTTGCAGTTCTTTGCCACTTGGCATCCACATTCATTCAGTAGGGGATTCTGAAAGTTGTCTGCAACGCTGTTTGCAGTCCTTACTGAATGTGTTTCTGGTGTTTCCAGGACATTTGCTCTCACTGACAGAGAAAATGTCAAGTAAGTCTTTACTAGTAATCAATGATGTGTAGCTAACTGCCTTTGAGAAATATTTGAATCTAATTCATTTAAAGGATTCTCTTGGGTGACTGGTGCCATTGATTGCGCTCACGTTCCAGTTCGTAGAGCCTTGAGGGAACATGAGGGCAACTTTGTCATGAAGAAGTCCTTTTGCAGCATCAATATTCAAGTAAAATCAGTTCTGGGGTGTAACTTTTTTCATGTGCCATGTATAAATCTCTTCAGCCTTTAGATCTTTCACTATTCGTCCTTCTTCATGCATTCATCACTGGGTTATTGGTTTGAACCAGGTAGAACAAACACAATATACATTTTGCTTCACTTTTTAATTCTCAAACCAGTGAAGTACTCGGATTTTGCTTCCTCAACAAGCCACTATGATGCATTGCCGCTAGAAAAATGCACCCATGCAGACAGTAGTTAATGACCTAAGGGTCTCTCTACACGGTGTTGTAGCACCATTGTGGTGCACCACAATATTGCAACAATTCAGAAAGAGAGAGCTCTTCATGTACCAGTGCTAGCGACTGGCGTGGACCCAGTTACGCTGGATCACCCAGCTGGTGCAGCGCTCAGACAGGCCATCACAACAGTTTCCTACATTGACATTTTACCGTACATGGAATTTAATTTAATTTCAGACCTCTTGGATGCATACATTGACTCTGTCACCCAAGGTGTTTTAAAAAAAAACCCAAAAACAAACATACTGCTCAAACCTTTTCTAAAATAAATCAGCAGTGGAAGTTTTGCACTCAGTCAGCTTCACCATCTCTGCCCTTCTCAAGGTAGCACCAAAGGCAGACATCATTTACAACGATTCCTTTTACAGTAACTCCATCTCTAAACGCAGATTATTGATCTCCAGTTCTTTTTTGAAATTATCCAGCTGCAGTTTAACACATTGTCTGTTCTGACCTTCACAGTTTTAGTTGATACAGGAGCATATTGAGGTGTTTGAACATTAAATAACAGGATGATTGTAGTCATGCACTAGAGAAGTTGCATTGGCTCATAATAACAGTAATCTATTATCATTACTATTATTATTATTTTCATCATCAATTGTTGAAGTCAAATTTAGTTGTTTTGCTTATTTTTGGGTCCATTTAAATATCCATCCATCTTTGATGGACTTGATTAAATCCTACTCAGGCTCACTGAGTAGGATTCTGTTGTAGCTTTCTTAATTTAAATAGTCTGCAAAGTGTTTTATAGTGTATTTAAACAAACTCTCAGAGTAATAAACACAATATAATATTTGCAGCTTTGTTTTAATGTACAATCACACTGCTGTGAGTTGCTTGACCAGAATAGCAAAACATGGCAGTAGGCAGATGTCTTCTTAAAATGTTGATGATTTATTTAACCAAGTTGCATGTTGCCACAAAAATATATATATGGAAAATTTGCAAAGAAAGAAGATATTAGCTTTTACCAACTAAACATAACCAAAATCAAACACACTAAAATTAATCTGACATGCACACTGCTCCTTCCACAGACAAAAGGTTGGTCTTAAATAACCTCATGCACTAATCACAAAGTAGCCACCCTGAGGATCCACCACTTTCAGGTAAGCACATTGATTTATTGCTTTATTTAAGTCACTTACTCCCAGTAACATTAAATAACTACTTAAACAACAATTATTAATTGAATTTTGGTACCATAAACAACTAAACAGTTTCTGTCACTGATCTTAATAACTCTCCCTCCATACTTGGTCACTTCCTGTGACTTTACTAATTAGGACAAACCCTATAAATACTCTTCCTCGTTTTGAACCTGGAACACATGGTGAGTAGAATCAAATTAGATGTTTAACACACAGTTTTAACCAAATGAACAGAACTAAATATATTAATACTGATCTGAGTCTTGATTTAAATGGATGATTATGTATATTAACTTCACTCAAGCAGAAAGCAAAACAAACAAACCTGGGATAGTCTGCATCTGCTAACTATTAAGCAAAAATGAAATTAACATATTTAAATCAACAGAAGGTAACAATCAAGTCTTGATATGACAAACGATGGCAACTAACACACTTTGTCTCAGACATGAATGTTAGAATTCCCATCATTTTCATTTATTTATTTATTTGCATGTGGAAAGGTATTCACTTGGTTGCAATTCGTAGTTTCGTCTACTATACGTCTCCATAGCATTTGTACTGTGTCATATGGATCTCTTGCCATTTTCTCATACACAGATTTGGTGAAAAGCAGAGCTCGGATAAAGAAATGCAGAATGAAGAAGTCTGTAGGTGTATCGGCTTTGCATTTACATGATGTTAGAAAAAAAAAGGGTAATTCTCGCTTTAGCTGAATGGAAAACGTAGCTTTAAAATGCATGTAATCATCTTAGGTGGACCAAACTGGGCTGAGCTTCTCATAGCCATACTAACACACCCAGATAATGCAGTCGAAATTGAAGAAAAACATTCCAGTGAGAATGGAAGCGGCCACCTTTCCTGCCCCAGGCTTTAAGTATTGGAGGAAGCCGATACAGAGTGATATAGTAAAGGAAAACTAAAGTGTACAGGGCGTATAAAATGTAAAGAGCGGTAAATCTGTTCAATCCATTTTTCCAATTTGCTGCCTCCAGCTACACCATATATTTATCTGATGCTTTTTTTGTGTGGCACAATAGGCCAACTGGAAAAGCTCAATACTAAGAAGCAGCAATATATTTATATTCTGTGCAAATATGTACCCAGCAACAGCTGATTTTGAACCTTTTCTGCATCTCATGCAATGTGATCTGCCTCCTACCTTGGTTCCTTAATATGGGTTACAAGGTCCAGGTGTCTAATATTTGAATGCAGCAGAGAATAAGAAGTCAGATAAATGTATTAAAAAAATTGAAGTCAAGTCAATGATTTTTATTCCGTAGGGTAAATTCACTAATCAAATGGACAAATAAAAATAAGAAAAATCAATTGAAGTTGAATTACATTAATCCTCCACTTTAATAAGAAATAGCTAGACAAAACAATAATAAAGAAAATTGAGAGGTACAGACATACACAACAGACTTTTTACACACTCTGTAACTTTTACTCTCCACTTGGAGCCATATAAATTGATCTGAATTGAATTAATCTCCAAAATGAGAGTATATTGTAGCAGTGAAGTGCTTCTCCAATAATAAACCCTGGATCACCAGACACCTGAAAGAGCTCCTCGACAAGAAAAAAAAAGAGCCTTCAGGGAGACAGGGAATTATTGAGGTTAGTACGAAAACAACTGAAAGTCAAGATTGGAGACAACAGGGAGGTGTAAGGGAGAATATATGCAAGAGAACAATGTTAGAGATGTGTGGCCAGGGATGAAGAAGATTACGGGCTTCGAGCAGAAGGACTGACAGGAACAAGGTTGCAGGTCCGCCCCAGAGTCCTGAAAGCCTGCTGATCAGCTATGTGGGATTCTACAGCACCTCTTCAACCTCAGTCTGAAACAGGAGAGGTTCTGGTGCTGTGGTTTCTTCCAGTACCAAAAAAATCCCACCCATCTTCTTCTACTGACTACAGAGTTGTTGCCGTAACATCCCACTTCCTAAAGATGTCTGGAAAGACTTTTACTGGTCCACCTTAGTTAGCAGACAAGCACCATCCAGGACTGACTACCTGAGACCAGTCCTGTTGCGTCGGCTCATAACCTACTTTGACTTTGACATTAGTTCTCGTTACAAATGTTTTTTTGTTCTTTGTTTTTTTTTTTAAAACTGCCTTCAGCAAAACCTTAAACAGCACAACATCTTAGCCATCGTAGGAGAATGTGTTGTATTATACCATTTCTGTTCCATCTGCCAATGGAAGAAAAAAAAAGAGCTCAGTAGAAATCTGTAGAAGATCCCAATGAAGTACAAACAAAGACGCAATACAACTGAAACTACAACAACTGCCACTGGTGCATTACCAGTAAAGAAAGTAAAGTAAAAACAGACTGATTCCAAACCAAGTAGTGGTCCATTCTGAAGAGACACATTTGATCCAGTTCACAATTTTGTTGTCTGATGTCAAAGTTCAGACTCAGAAACAACAAGAAACTTCAAAGTAAACATCCAAAGGATCAAAACAAAGAAAATGCAGTTTAGAAAATGATTGAGCCTCTCTGTCTCTAATGAGCAGCTTCAGTCTTGTGTTGTAATGAGAGGTTTCTGAGACAGAAAATGTAATCTTCTATTCTCCTGCTGTCACACTGCAGTGAGCCTTTGTGTGTGAGAGAGACAGATGTTACCATATCAATGGTTTCCTCCTGATACCTTCCACCCACTTCTTCCCCGCTGTTCTATTGGGACGTAATTGTGGATGAGTATTAGAGGAGCGCGAGTAGACAAACGCAGACGCATGCGTACGGAGAAACTGGAGCAGGTAAAACCTTGTCTGTTGAGGAAAGTACTAAATGTCTATTCGTGCAGACTCAAACAGCCACAAAGATGGATCTCATCTTGAAAGCAGCAAATGATGCTACAAAATCCCACTGTACTTTTCTGCATCGATACTTCCATCACAGAAGTGGAAATTAGATTTACTGAAGGGACTTGTTGCTGATCACGGTCTAATTGGTTCTTCTTTGTTGTTTGTCCAGAATATGTTACCCGTTTCTTAAAAAAAGAAAAAGAAAAAAAAAGCATTTAGTCTCTGAATGGTTTTTGAGACTGTGAACTAATGGAACTTATGGCAGGCAGACACTGTGCAACTTTTGGCCCTTTTTGAGCTGATTTTTCACTTGTGCGAGAATCTTTTTGGATCTGGCCGCACTCCTGCTTAATCGTGCATCACGCTTCATGTAGTAAACGTGGGGTAACGAGCAGCGACTAACCTCTCATGACCACCTCCCGATCAGCAATCATATGGTCGGATGAAATTCTAGTCGCCCCTTGTGAGAGTATCGCGCCAGGATGTACAGTGTGAGAACATTAATGGTGAGATGCAAACCTTTAACCCCTGCAGTTTAGTTGTACAGTTTGAGCTGGAGTTGAGTACGACGATTGAAAATATCCTACAGTGTCTGCCTGGCATTAGTTAAGTCAACTAGGGACAATTGATTAACTGATGAAGATAATAATTCATAAACTATTGTGTGTGAGTCTATAGAAAAGAACAATTTTAAAGAGGAACTATCAACACCAGTCGCTTTCACTTCCACTTATACAAATTTGGGTCGTAGAGGCAGCAGTTTAAGAAAAAACAGTCTCAGCCTCAGTCTCCCAGACCACCTCCTGTAGCTCCTCCAGAAGAAGCCTGACATGTTCCTAAGCCAGGGATGTTCGTCCTCTAGCATATCTTTGGTCTATGTGGTCTATCTTGGTCTATCCTTGGCTTCCACCTGAATGGACATGTCTGAAACGCCTCCCATGACCAGTTCATGACCATAGATGAGAATTGGATCATAAATCAGCCAATAAGGGGTCTTGCCTTTTGGCTCATCTCTCTCTTCACTCCAGCAAAACATTACAGAGTCCGCAGTACTACAAATGCTGCCCGATCTGCCTGTAGATCTTCTGCTCCATTCTTTTTTCATTCGTGGTTAAGACTGCAAGATTCTCCTCCACTTTAAGGTAACATCTCATCCCAGGGCCTGAGGAGGGACTTTCCCCTCTTTCCCAACTGAGAATCGTGGTCTGAGATTTGGTTTGCAATTTGATGAAGCCAGCAGAACCACATCATCTGCAAATCCAGATCCTGAGGTCCCAATCCAGACCCTTCTGTTCCTTGGCTGCACCTAAAAATTCTGTCCACAAAGTTTTATGAACAGAAATGTTCCTGCAGGAATTGAATTCAATGGCTAAACTCGCTGTGTTTAGCCACAGGAAACCTCAATGGACACAGTCAAATACCTTCTCCAAGTCTCCCCTACTATAGCAAGGGTAGTTAAATTTATTTGAAATCAAGTATATCAGACTGAATCTTATCACACTAAACTGTTCTATGTAAAATTCAATTAAATTCAGTCTTACTTGTATATTTGTGGAATCTGTTAGGATACAAATACTCTCTAGGCTCTTTTCAGAGATCAGAGCATAACCATTGAGCAACAATTACTGGTAAGAAGCACTGGCAAATAACAACTCCCCTGCTGGGAGAAAACCTTTGAGCCTAAACAGTGGATAAAAGTCTCTCCAAATCATGTCACACAACACACATCCAGATATACAAGCTGATCTTATAAGGGACAAATAAAGACCTATACGGAATATAAAACTGAACCAAAAATCGTTTTAATGCCAAACATATTCACTTACCTGCAAAATCTGGTCCAAATGAAAGTTTATTTCTTTTGTGTAGTACATTTATCAGTTTCATGTGGTGTTGTGCTGCTCAGAAGCTCCTCATGCGCCACATGTTTCAGTAACAAACTATGTAAGTCTATATGGTGTTTGGGTTTCACAAGGCAGCATCCAGTATGTCCAGCGAGCTTGGCTGCAAGGCTGTTAAAGTAAATTATCACCTTTCCCTCTAAGTACATGTAGTGTGAATCTGTAACTGCAGTGTGTGTGTGTGTGTGTGTGTGTGTGGTAAAAATATAATTGGCTCCTGCGGGAGTTCAGTATTTTGCCGTTTTTCTACAAAAACTCTCAACTTCGCAGAAATCCGTGAGCAAAAACCTGCACCAATCGCACGACTGCTGGAGGTCGCAACCAATCAGCAAATTTTGCCACTAACAAGGCTCGTTACAGAGGCAGACAGATGACACAGAAACACACAGTCCTTCTTCCTAATTGAGCCCAAATGAATGACATATGAGAGAGAGGATAAAGTCATGCCTCATTACATGGGCGTACTGTGCGCCTTATTAAATATCAATTAGCTCCGCCTTTCTTGTTTTCTAGGTCATGTGACCAACGCAGCGGAAGTTATTAGCGGTATTAATATCCAGCGAGGAGGAGTTTCTGAAGAACGTGAGAAGAAAACAGCATCCTCTTATTATTTTCCCATCATGTTTCTAGCGTCTGACCGTTTCTCTCAGCCAGTGAGATCATCCAGATGACCTTGTCACCAACAACTATAGAGCAGATCTGTCTTTGTAATGAACAACACTGGTTGTGTGCTGTTATTACTTAAATGCGATTACTTGCTGAACTTTCACATTTCCTCAGCAGCTTCAGTTCATATGTCACACTTACGACTACCAGGACAACACAAACACGCACAGAAACACGCACTGCTGGCAAACTCAGGTTCTCTATACCTTTGCTTTTTGAAACAAAGATTTTGCTTCTGCTTTAGTTAATAATAATAATAATAATGATAAACTAATAATCCACTACTAACTCTCATCATCAGGATCTTAGTTTGTTTTGTTTCTTTAATGGTCTTTGCCATCGTTCATAGTTCTTGTTTCTTCTGTTCCTTGTCTTCTGTTTTACTTTGAAGGTTCATATTTTTCATGTATTCAGTTGTTATTGTATTTATTATGTTATTGTGCATTAAAACAAAGCTGCAACTTCCCTCGTCCCATCTTTCATGATTGTATCAGCCCCTGCCGGTGCCTTGTTTTTCCTTTTACTCCTTGCTGGTGCGTCCTGTTTTGTTGTTTAATTAATGAATTAATTTTATTCAAATACATTTGCAGCATCCTGCTGACGAACAGCAGATTAACTCTGAAGCTGCAGGCCTGAATGATAACACATTTTCATTCCCACATCATTGCAGACCTGATGCTTAGCGTGGAGCCAATAGCATAATTTTCTGACACACTAGGTAACTCTTTTGTCTCATCAAAACACAAAACATGCAATTTCAGTGCCTGCAGTTTTATATTTGCTATTTCCTGTTGCAAGTTGTATAGGCATAAGACCTGAAACTACTTTAGGGGACAGAAGGGATCATTTGAAACAAAGATGTCAGCACCACCTGGGCAAGTTATGCTGGAACTAGTATGTGAATGTTTAACTGTTGGGCTACAAATTTCTGATCAGTGGGACAGACGCGACTTCCTCAAAGCTCTGGATGTTGTGTTGCATCTTGGGCAACGACCAGTTCTCACCGCAACGACATGCAGCCGAGCATGTAGGATCAGGGATCAACACCTCCAGGTCTGAAACCGGAGTTCTCAGTAGCAAAAGGGTGAAATGTCCTTTCTGGGTTGGCTGTGACGTGCTGCTTGGAGGAGTTCAAGGATCACAGGGTTTCGTTCATGAGTAGGGAAAAACTGATCACCTATGGTCAGGAGGGGTAGACACCAAAAAAATGGCTTTGTTCTAGTGGCTGGATCCATCTGTATGATTTTTACAGTTTTACAAGATTAATTCAAGTTGCACGATGTGAAACAGGTAGGTGATTCATTTATGGCATGTTACACTGTGTGATTGAATACACGTTGAATTGTGACTACGACAGAAATGAATCAGAGTGTTTTTCAGGTTCTAAATGCAGCGTCATCATGTCACTCGCAGGTTGCTGCTCGTGCACTGATGACTCAAAAGTCGGCGTTACCGTGATTGTGTGAGTGTGCTTTCATAAGAAAAATAAATAACATCAAGAAAAAAAAGTGTCTTATTTCTTTATTTGAGTTGCACAGTTTTCTTCCCATTTCTTCTATGTATTTAGTGCTGTTGTTGCTAGGCTACTGTTCTGTGTAGACGCGTTGATCTTTACATCATTTCATGGTGCTTTCCTATTGGTTGGTTAGCTGACAGAGATCGTACAGGCAACGATACGCTATCACAAATACGTCCCCAAGCCCCCACGGCTTTAATGCATTAATGACACATTAATGTAGTATCTCTTGCATTATATTTTAATGCAGTTAATTTATGTTCTAATTCCTTGTTAACTGACACAAAATGTGTCTGTAGTATTTTATGCCCACTACCATGCAAATCAAAAAGATTTGCTGGCCAAGCACACATCTTACATCAACAGCATTATTCCTGATGACACGCAACACAATGATAAAAGGATGAAGTGAAAAAAAGACAGTGAGTCACTTGTAAATCTCTGTTGAGAGGACCGAGACTGTGTTTCCTTGTTGCTGGTTCTGACGGATTTTATGAAGCGGAGGTTTTTAACTGTTTTACAAAACAGTCAGAAAGAAGTCAATATCCTTAAAAGCATGTTTCCAGATGTGAGCAAAAAAAGAAAAAGACAAATTATTCACAAAAGAGCATAAGAATGTTTTAAAGACATCCTCTTAAACTTTAAATACACAGGTAGGAGGGTGAAACTGCAGAGAGGAAACATCATTTATTCAATATTTCATTACCTTCTCAATTGAGGCGAGAGACTCATTTATTCTCATCAGGAGAGCAGAAGTGAAACAGGATATTGTGTTTAACTCCATCAGATTAATGATGTGGAGCCTTTATATAAAGTTTATAATGAAAATCCATGTGTGTATGTGTGCGTGTGCAGACTCTTGGACAGGAGCAGGTCTGCAGATGTCCCAGCAACCACTGGGGGGAGCCACACATCTGCTCATCAA
>JBAMYA010039601.1:0-15378 GCA_037176975.1 Arrhamphus sclerolepis | reverse complement strand
ATATTATATTATATTATATTATATTATATTATATTATATTATATTATATTATATTATATTATATTATATTATATCTGAGTGTCTGCCCACAAAAATGCAACTTGTGTAAAGAACATTGCACCCATCATTACCCTGAGTGTCTCTGTTGCCATGCAACAAGTGTGAGTACAACAGCTGTAATGTGATAGGCCAACAGAAAGTGGAGAGCAGCTCTACTTTCATCAGTATTGATCCAGTGATCACACACACTTTTAAACTCTTCTTCGTCTCCTTTCAGCTTATTGATGACTTATTGATGAGTGGCTCACTTCATGGGAACAAAGTCATCAATTTGTGACTTCTGGACTGATTTTCTGTCCTAGACGCTGCCCTGGAAATGTGTTGGTGGAGCAAGCATGAATGATTGATGAAGACGAGCTTCTCTCTCTCTCTCTGAGGCAGAATGAAGAACAACAGAAAGAAGTAATAAAAGAAGAGATAAGACCTGAGGAAAAGAAGAGATAATTCCTGAGGAAAAGAAGAGATAACGCCTGAAGAAAGGAAAGACTGGATGGAAAGAAGGAAAAGGAATACAAGGAAGGACGAGGAGGAAATGATCAGTGAGTAAACCACAGGAGAAAAAAAGCAGGAGAGAAAAGAAGAAGAGAAAAAGAGGAAAAGAGGAAAGAAGAGAAAGAAAAGTGAAAAGGTTCAAGAACAAAAAAAAACTAGAGAGAAGCAAGCAAGGAAAATGAAGAGAAAATATGTTGAAAGGATCAAAATAAAAGGAATGAAGAAATAGGAGGAAAAGATATGAAGGAAAAAGAAAGCGAAGGAACAACTGAGCTTCAGGTGAATGTCTGTCGACCAATCAGAAACAGGAGAGAACATTCTAGAAAACCAGAAATAGAAGAGAAATTAAATTTCACAGATAAAAGATCTGGTTAGATCCAGTCTGATGTCAGGTGTACTTAGATCCAGTCTGGTATCAGGTCTACTTCAGAACTAGACTGGTATCAGGTCCAGTTAGATCCAGTCTGGTATCAGATCTACTTAGATCTAGTCTGGTATCAGGTCTACTTTGATCCAGTCTGGTATCAGGTCTAGTTGGACCCAGTCTGGTGTCAGGTCCAGTTAGATCCAGTCTGGTATCTGGTCTACTTAGATCCAATCTGGTATCAGGTCTAGTTAGATCCAGTATGGTATCAGGTCAGGTTCAGATCTAATCTGGTATCAGGTGTATTAGATCCGGTCTGGCATCAGGTCTAGTTAGATCCAGTCTGGTATCAGTTCTAGTGAGATCGAATCTGGTATCAGGTCTAGTTGGATCCAGTCTGGTATTGGGTCTAGTTAGATCCAGTCTGGTATCAAGTCTAGTTCAGAACCAGTCTGGTATCAGATCTACTTAGATACACTTTGGTATCAGGTCAAGTTAATATTAAGCCTGGTATCGGGTCTAGTTAGATCCAGTAGGGTATCAGGTCCAGTTTAATCCAGACCATTAACCAATTTATCTCATCCAATCAGGGTGAAGATGTTCCAGGTCCAGAAAAAGCAGGAAGAGGAGGATGAAGTGACCGGTCAGCCCCTCCCCCTTGCGCCTTCCTCTGTTTCCGTAGAGACAATGATGTCACTGAAGAGGCAGGACCTGGTGTGCATTGTGTGTTTCGGCAGCTATGACCTGGTGACGCGGTTACCAAGGCGACTGCACTGTGGCCACGCCTTCTGCCAGGCATGTCTGAAAAGACTGGACACGGTTATCAACGAGCAGGTGAGTGATGACATCATCATGATGTTTGAGAAAAACCTGTAAGAGCTGTTCTAGAAGTTGCTGAATCAGTTCCTGGTCTGGTTCTGATGTGAGTCTAGATCAGAAACCTAGTTGAAATTCACTTAACCTAGTTTAACTTCAGTTTAACCCTGGTTTAACCCAGTTTAACTTCAGTGTTTAATAGGTTTTACTCTGATTTATCCCAGTTGAACTCCAGTTCACCCAATTTAACAAGGTTTACCCTGGTTTAACTAAGTTTAATTCCAGTTTGACCCACTTCAACTTCAGTTAAACCCCAGGTTAACAAGTTTTCCCATGGTTTAACCCATTTTAACTTCAGTTTAACCCCATTTTAAAAGATTTTACGCTGGTTTAACCCAGTCTAACCCAGTTTAACCAGTTTTACCCTGGTTAAAAGTAGTTCAGTGTAACAGTTTACTTTAAGTTTTAACCCTATATATTGCATTTTATCCTGGGTTAATTCAGTTTAACCCTGGTTTAATCCAATTTAGCTCCAGTTTAATATCGATTTAATTTCATTTGAACCCATTTTAACTCAAGTTCAAGTCCAAGTTTAAGCGTCTTCATTTTTCCTGCAAAACTGGTAATTGTGCTGCAAATAGTTACATAAAAACACATACTCCAACACAAAGCCAGAAAATCAGAGTTACGCAAGCAATTTTACTGCAAATCCTAACGATGCTCAGTAATCTGTTCTTAGAGAGTTAAAAGTCCAAACCAGGAAAGTTAAAAATGAGTACAAACAGGAATAAAATATCAGCATAAAGGTGTCGTCCCCACTTCAACCTCCTTGTCAGAGATGGTCACAAGGGAAGTGGTTGGTCTTTAGAAAAGATGACTCACATCAGTCAGTGAACTCCTAGACCACTGGCCCATGATCGGGTCATCACTGCTGAGAAGAGACACAGTCACAGAGTCATCTGCAAATATGCCTGTAAAATGTGCCTCTGTGGTGTGACAGCCATTAGTGTATAAAATAAATAAGACAGGCAATAAAACGCAGCCCTGAGGAAACCTAGTGGAGGAGACTCCAGTTTGACCCCAGTTTAACCATGATTTATCCCACTTTAAAAGGTTTTACACTGGTTAATCCCTGAATTATCCCAGCTTAACTCCAGTTTAACTCTAGTTTAACCCAGTTTAAATTTAGTTTAATCCTGATTTATCCCAGTTTAACATGTTTTACCCTGATTTAACCTAATTTAACTTAAGTTTAACCCTGATTTATTCCTGTTTTACCCAGTTTAATTTCAGTTTAACCCCAGGTTAAGTCTGATTTAACCCAGTATAACCCTGTTTAATCCTGGTTTAACCTAGTATAACAGAGTTTAACTCTGTTTAACCTTGGTTTAACCCATCCAAGCTGACGTGACTCCTCCCTTCTCCTCAGGTCTGGATACCGTGTCCTCAGTGCCGTCAAAATACACCTCGCCCCCGAGGGGGAGCAGCGGGTCTAGACCTGGACCTGGCCTCCTTCCTGGGTGTGAAGGCCCAGCAGACCTGTACTTCCTCCTGCTCCTCATCGTCCTGGAGCTCCAGTCATAGGGAAGCGACAGCGGCAGCAGGGGATGCCAAGCTGTGGGTGGGGAAGGAGGCCGCGGAGGACAGCTGGTCACATGGAGGACTGGCTCAGCCTCGCTTCCATCGCTACGGCAATTGCTGCCCACCCCCGTCCTATTGGCTGTGCTGCTGGTTCTGCTGTGCTGGGCGAGGCTAGCAGAGGGCAGACCAATTAGAGTGATTCACTTCTTCTTTCATGTTGAGGGTTCAAATGTTGAGAGAGAACCACTGGAAAGGTTACAATGTTCTGGTGAGTTAAACTGCTGATGGAGTTTCAGCCACCGTCAGACATTCAAACAAATCCTATGTGAGGAAAGTCTGTGGTTTCAGCTCTGATTGGTGGATTTTAAATATAGTAAAAGTGACTAATTGCAACTTCCCAAATGGCTTTCTCATTGCTTTGTAAGAAGTTCCACCCATTGAGAGGAAAACAAAAATCACTAATGAGCTAGCTCCGTAGAACAGTACCTGAAAATCAGGTAATAGTGGCTCCACAGGTCCTAGAAACTTTTAAGTGATAAACCTCCAGAATCCAAGATCCAGGATCCATTCTGAGACTCTTGATGATAAAAACTGGATAAAACCAGATTGAAAGAAGGCATTGACCATGGGAGGGGCTACTCACCTGAGGGAGGGGCTACATCAAGGTGTGCTGTTGGTTCCAGTTAATGTCATGTCATATTCTGAATAATTAATAATTATAAGTGAATAATACTGTAAGTACTTTTGTCTGACTTTTCCTTCCAGCATGTGAAACTTTATTATGTTGAAAAAATACAGGAATTAGAACAATTAGAAAACTTTAATGTTGAATGAAGGCAGAAATGATAACAATTATAAAACTCAGAATGAAGACAGAAATAATTATAAAACTTTATAGTTAAATGAAAACAGAAATTATAACAAATATAAAACTTCATAGTTGAATGAAGACAGAAATAATAATTATAAAACTTTAATTGAAGACAGAAATTGTAGCAATTATAAAACTAATCAGCGGCTGCCAAGTCTCTCCCCCACTCTGATTCGCTGTCCAGGCTGCAGATGGAAGGTGAAGTCTCTGGGGGCCTCGAACAGCAGAACGATGGTGGAGCCCAGGTTAAACTCCCCCACCGCCTCCCCTTTCTGTAAGGTCACACCCCCCTCACTGGCCGGTGTCAGCACCTGGTTGCCTGGGGTGACATAGCTGCGGTCGTGGAATGAGCCCTTCCTGTAGCGGGGGGTGTTGGTGTGCAGGTCCTGCGGACCAGTTTAGATCAGTTGAGGCTAGGTAGCACAGTGTTGACTAGTTTAGACCAACTAGATCAGTGTAGATCAGCTGAGACTAGTTAGACCAATGTTAACTAGATTTAAACTAACTAGATCAGTATAGATCAGTTGAGACTAGTTTAAACTAGCCAGACCAGTAAAAATCAGTTGAAACTAGTTAGACCCGTTTAGAATAGCTAGATCACTCTGAACCGGGTATGCAGCAGGTTGTCAACTCACCTGGTCGAAATAAAGTCGTATGGAGCCCACGTTGGTCGCGCCCACCGCTGTAAACGAGAAGAAGCCATGCTTCCATTGGCCGCACAGAACCACGCGCTCATTGAGGCAGAATAGTTCCTTGACCCAACGGGCTACACCCGGGTTTACAGACATTAATGAGCCTGACAAGGAGAAGGACATGGGTCATGACAAGCCTGGTGGTGGACCAGAGGTCTGACAAGACTGCTGGGACTACGACTCACCTGGGAAGTGACGACGAAGCTCCACCTTCCAATCAGTGGGTGAGTGGAAGCAGTGGTAGTCACCTGGAGCGAGGTAGACCACGATATGGAAGAGCTCGCTGTCAGGAGATGACAGGAGGTGGTCTTGATAGGATGAAGGAGGATCTGAGGAAAAACAGACATTAGTCACCTGCTAATAACAAGGTCTGTCTTCTGGACTCTGAAGGTCTTACCAGCACCCTGTCTCGTCTGAGGACCAAGGAAGTTCTCCAGACTGTAGGTGACCCCCTTCACCTGCTCCACTTGGGAGTTCTTCACACGACCAAAATGGAGGATCTTCCCATCAGCTGGGGAGGTCTGAGACAAAAACCAGACCAGATGAACAAGTACTGTCACCACCAGCAGCTCAGACTTCTGTCACAGCCAATTTTTACCAGTCTCAGACCCTGTTTAGCACCCGCGTCCCAGTCCTGGACCCAGGTAAACTAGTTTTAACCAGTCTCAGACCCAGCTAAACCAGTTTTACCCAGTTGCAACCCAGGTAGACCAGTCTTAACCACTCACAGAACCAGTTAAATCTGTTTTAAGACTCAGTTAAACCAGTCCTAACCAGTCTCACTCATAGTTAAACCAGTCTCAGTAACAGTTAAACAAGTCTTAAGCAGTCTCTGACCTAATTATACCAGTCTTAACTATCGTCAGACCCAGTTAAACCAGTTCTAGCCAGTCTCAGCTCTAGTCCAGTTCTAAACAGTCTCAGACCCATTTAAACTGGTTCTAACCAGTCTCAGACCCAGTTAATCCAGCCTCTCAGATGTTTGGTGGAAGTTACCAGGCAGGAGGAGGAACAAACGGGTCGGACTGCTGGTTTGAGACGTCGTCTGAAGAATTCTCCCAGATTTCTGTAATGATGTAAATCCTCCACTGCTGCCTCCTGGTGGACAGACAGAGGACAGAGTTCAGATAACCAAAGACCTTCAGGAGGACAGTAACCTGCTTCTCAGTCCAGACCTGCATGTTGACTCCGAAGGTCCAGATGTACAGCGAGAAGACAGGCTTTCTGAGCCAGCTGGGGAGGTCCAGCTCATTGAGACGGCCCCAGGTCCGAGACAGGAGACGGGTCGGGAAGGAGCGGTACAATGCCACCTGCACGAGGACAAAGACCCTTAGCTTTACTAATGATGAGAGGAAACAGGAGCAGGTGGAGACATGGTGAGGAGGAGACAGTAGAAGAGGAGATGGAAGGAGATAACAAAAGAAGAGCAGGAGACAGACAGAGGATACAGAAGGAGGAGACGGAAGAAGAGAAGACAGAAGGAGACAAAAGAAGACCGAAGGAGGAGAAAAGACGAAGGGGAGGAGACGGAATAAGATGAGGAGACGGAATGATAAGATGGAAGAAGATGCGGAGACAGAAGGAGGAAACAGATAGAGGAGACAACCGCTCCTCAGTTTTTCATTGGTCAGACCAGATGACCAATGAGGATGCATCCTCCATCAACCTGAGGAGAACTTTGTTCCTTCTGCTGCACCATAGCGGAAGGAGGAAGACAGAAGAAGGGGAGACGGGAGGAGAAAGGAGGAGGAGATGGAAGAAAAGGAGATGATACAAGGAGACGGACAGAGGGGACAAGAGGATGAGAAAGGAGGAGAAGGAGAAAGAAGAGGAGGAGAAGGAGGAGGACACAGAAGGAGGAGACAAGAGGAGGAGAAAGGGGGAGGCGGCGGAAGGAGGAGACACGAGGATGTGCCCGCCCTTTGAGTCTCCCATCCAATCAGAATCTGTTCTACAGCCTCTCTTACCCGTTTGGCCAATGGCTGTAGAGCATTGACTGACAGGATGAAGCCAAGGAAGGTGATTGGCCGACGTCGCCAAGGCATGGGGCGACAGACGCCATTACTGAGCGTGCTCAGACGGTGTCGGAGAGCCAATCGAGGCACCTGGAGTCTGATGGGGACATTTATCCAAAACGAGGAAGAGGAGAGAACGTGAACGCCGTCAATGCGAGAAAGAAGAAAACCTCATAACTAATACAGAAAATCTATTCATGACAGAAGAACCAGGTATATAAAAAAATATTCATGAGGGAACAAACAAAACATAATATAAAAATAAATTAATGACGGAAGAACCAGATAAAAGAGATTAAAATAAATAATTTAATGATGGAAGAACCAAGTAAAACAGATAAAATAAAATAACCGGTCCGGCCCTCTCTTCTGGGAATCGCCGGTCTGGTCCGTTCTCTCCTTAGGGTTCTCTGCTGATGTATCTGTTCTAAATGTACGGTGCAGCAGAAGGGACAAAGTTCTCCTCAGATTGATGGAAGTCACATCCTCACTGGTCATCTGGTCTGACCAATGAGAAGCCAGGACTGATGGCAGGTGAGTGGCAGCCATGTGTAGTCATGTTTTTAACCTTTCTAAGTTTCTTCGCTCTGTGCATCACTAGACTATATCCATACGACGTTTTCTGGGCTATGGAATGGTGACATCACGGTTTGACACGAGTAAAACGCTGAGTCAAAAGTTGATTAAAGTTATGTTGTATACTTAACTGGCTACACAAGCCCTGATGCAGAAACTTCACTTAATGTTTTACTAGGTGCTTTACTTGTTTGTCTCACATGTGTTGTTTTGTTTTTTAATTGTGTGTTTAGGAACCATGTTTGGATGCTTTTTTACTTTTCCATTGCTTTACCTTTGTTATGCACACTGGACTTTCAGTCATATTACAGATCTGTGGTGTATATGATTAAAGCAGCTATCTATCTGTGATAAGAGGCCTGTGCTAATCAGCCAATCAGATTGGGCCTCTGGGGGCCTGGGGGGCTCAGTTAACTAACTGGGTTAGCAGGTTAGTAGTGGATCAGCTGGAAAGAGGCTAACCACCACTAAGCTACACTAAGACTAGAACAGCTGACCTGCGAAGTGGCTGTCGCTATGGAGACCACAAACACACATGCACACTAATCCCCCCTCTTCACCACCACAACCCTCTCTCACTATATTATGATGTCTCTTGACCCAAAAACCTGTTGACAGCTCTCATACTGAGTCCTAAAGTCTCTTGCCCCGGTGAATTGCGTCATAGATATATTGCCACAGACGTAAACTTTGCGTCAGTAAATGTATTTCCAGTAAGGCTGGGCACATTAACCCATTAATAATGTCCATCAGGACGCTAACAATTATTTTATCACGCGTTAACGCGTTTTCTTTCTTTTATTGTTAAATTTGAAAGTCCGCTCCTGTCAGAATCTGAACACAGACAACCACAGTTCACAGAAAAGAATTGGTGAGGACTGAAAAATGGAGAAAAGTAGCGAATCCTTGCATGGACATTTTAATTTTAAACTAGTTAATACAAAAGTTATTAGTAGACACTGCAAAGTTGTCACCGGAGCAGTGTTCCCAACTTGGGGACTTTCTCACTAAATCTGACTTTCCAAACCCTCTTGGCAACTTTTCTTTTTGTCAAAAGCAACTAGTGACAAATCTGTAGACTTTTTCTGATGTGTGGAGACATGAAAGCATCGTTCTGCAGCTGCGTCCATCTCCATAGACTAGACTGACGTGAGGTTGTCTGTCACTGATGCACGAGCCCCCCAAAGCACTCACAGGCGGTCAGTCTCACAGCAGCCTCCCAGTACTCCCAGCACTCCCAGCTGCAGTCAGAGCAGAGACTAGTAACTCTGGGAGTGTCTGTTTTGGGTCACTTTTCTGGTCCCAAGCCCAGATAACGGAGGACGGTTGGATGTAGAGCTAGCAATTCTAGAACCCATAACAGTCTTTTGTTTAAATTTGACGTTCTAACATTTAACGATACAGGACCAAATTGATTTATGTCATCAAGATGTGGATCAAGACAAAGTATTTTAAGTCATGAAGTTATTTTAAGAAGTGATGGTCTATTTCAATGGCAAAATAAAACAACAACAAACCAAGAAGAAGAAAGTTGATTTGTAGTTCTGAATATATTTAGGATGTTTTTTTAAATCATTTTTGTGCCTCCCATGATGTTCGTCCTCTCCCCTACAGCGTCCATTACAATTACATGTAATGGAATTACTACTTTTGAATTAATTATTGAATTGTACACATCTGTCCGCATTTTCTGTGATTAATGGCAATCAAAATTTTTAAATTTTAATAATTTCCCAGCTCAAATTTCTACAGATGTAGACTTGTGTCAGTAAATATATTTCTACAGACACGTAACAACCGTGAGATCAAGCCATCGATCCACAGATGAAGTCTGTGTGTAATAATGAGATCAAGTATTAAACTAACGAGGGGCCGGATTGATTGATTGCAGCTGCTGTCACGGCTTTCCACACCTTTCTTTCTGCATCTCCACATCTTTCTTTCTGCATCTCCACATCTTTCTTTCTGCATCTCCACACCTTTCTTTCTGCATCTCCACACCTTTCTTTCTGCATCTCCACACCCGCAGACGCGTCTGCTCAGGTGCAGGTCTGGAACACACCTGAAGCGTGATGCCGTGCCTGTCCTCCCTCTTCGTCCTTTTCCTGCTGCATCTCTATCGCTTTCCTTCTCTCCCTCGGTTGCCTGATGCCGCCTCTTCACCCGCCGCAGCAGGTCCCGCCCCCGCCGCTCGGCACCACCGTTGCCGTGGCGTTGACGGAGGAACTTCACCATGGACGGGTGATGGGCGGCGGACTCAGGGAGGACAGAGTGTCTCCTCAGAGCAAAGAAGAAGTGACAGATGGAGGGGAGGATGAAGTGCTAATCAGAGGGCCCGCCCACAGCCCCACCCTCACTGTGTCCACAAATAGAACAGCGGCATGGAGCAGAGGCTGCTGGGAAACTGCTGATCAGATCTAATCAATGACAGTGATCAGGAACACTTTAATCACAGAACAGGTGAGTTTGTAAAGATGAGGGGACAGCTGTGATGTCTGCAGGGACATTTGTTCCAGTAGAGCCTCCATCTGTCCACTGACCAACCACATCACAGCAGTGGTAGCACAGGAGCTGAACTGTCTGCACATGCTCAGTGGGTCCATTACTTCATAAAAGTGTTAACACAATACCAGGAGGGAAAGATATCAGCAGTGGTCTAAGAGAAGCAGCCGCTTCACATTGCTATGGAAAAAAATTAAAAAACCATTTCCATCTATGAGATGACATCACACGTCATATTCACATCAGACCACAGTAAGAAACTAAAATATATCAGCGGGCTGAAATATATGAGCTTGTCGGCCATCAAAAAGATGGCATCAGTACATACTGTTTCCTCCCACCATAAGCCCATTCGGATTGCAGACAGAAGCGCAACATCATTCCCTAATGACCTAAATTCTTTCTTTGCAAGGCTTGACAAAGACAACACTACCCACTTAAAGACTTTTGCTTCCTCACTCAAACCTCATGACCCGACCATCAACACAGAGGAGGTGGTGAGAGCCTGGAAAAAGACTCCCTTTTCCCCTTCTCTTCATCCCTTACAAGGATGACTGCTGCTGACACTGTGCTCCTGTCCAGCTGGTGATTTTAATTTTGTGATTGATCCAGTGCTCGATAGATCATCAAACAAACAACACTGTCTAAATCAGAAAAACTGCTACAAAAATGTAATAGATGCAATGAGATATATGAACCAGAACCAACCAAAATATTCATTTTTCTGGCAGCCACACAAGTCCTTCTCCAGGATTGCCTACTTCTCTGTAGACGCCAACCTACTTACAGCAGTCACATATGTAGATCATGAAGCCATCCTGATATCAGATCACGGCCCACTGAGACGGCAACTAAACATTCCCTGTAAGCCAAAACATGGCGTGTGGATAATGGTTTCCAAACTAATGAAAACCATGTAGAGTTTATCAGGTCCCAAAAGGTTTTAAGCACACAAATGACACTCCAGATGTCTCTAAAAGCATATTATGGGAAGCCCTTCAAGCATACATTCGAGGATAGATTATTTCCTACTCTGCTTGTTTGTTGGAGGAACCTATACCTCTGAAGAACATTATCTTAGCAATACGCAGCTTACAAAGCTCGAAAGCACCAGGCCGAGATGGGTATACAGCAGTATTTTATAAGACTTTTGCTACAGAGGCTGCACCTCTTCTGTTTAAGGTTTTTTCTGAATCCTCTGAGAGGAGCTTTCTTCCAACAAGATTTTATCAGCCAATAATCTCTCTAATACACAACGAAGGGAAAGACCCACTGGAAGCAGCATGTTACAGACCAGTGAGTCTACTGAATATGGACACCAATATTCATGCTAAGGTTTTGGCAGTTAGACGAGAAAATATACTCCCAACAATAATTCTTGAAGATCAATCAGGTTTTTATCGAAAACAGACAACTGACCCATAACATCTGCAGACTATTCAATATTACATATACATACAATTCCAACTCACTGTCTGAGATATTGATATCACTGGACGCAGAGAAGGCCTTTGACAAGGTCAAGTGGGATTATCTCTTCTCAGCCCTGTCGAGGTTTGGTTTTAGCTCAAAGTATATTTCATGGATGGAGCTCCTTTATGCATCTGACATGGAGGAATTCAGGCCGGTTTGAAGACCAAGCTCTGGGCCAGTGCATGATGAGCCTAATTCTTCTTCCGCACCTTATTTTAGAACCCTGAGTCTTTCCCTCTTTTCTTTAAAATTTTAAGTTTACAAAACTGCTTCAAAAACAATACAAACCAAAGTCAAACTAGCAGATTTTCAAGTCCATAGAGAGTCAAAAGCCCGAGTTGTTTCTCACTCCATGGTGTAAAGGCTGCATATGCACTCCAAGCTATAAACATCTCATGACAATATGCACATTCTGCCCAAGGACACATGTATGTGCTGCCCTTGCAGGGTGGTGGACATCTCGGGTTCATGCCTTTAGCTGAACTCTGACTGACAGGGGTGCAACAGCTCAAAAATCTCGAATCGGATCACGGTTTTGAGTCACAGATTGGATCAGTTTTTTGGATCAGGAAAAAAAGATAAGAAAAATTTAAGTCTACACACACACACACACATATATAATTTATTTATTTGTTGTACAGCCTTCATCTTGGCTCCTGTTTAGATGGCATAATTTCTTAATCAGATTAAAAAGTTTCGGAATCATTAACTCTGAATCCACTGTTTATATGGGCACTAAATCAAACAATCCAAACATGAAGTGGTAAACGTTCACCACGCTTCATTCGGGACAGCAGCGTTTTGACATGCACAGAGTTGGTAACTTGGTTTGGTCTCCATGGGTATTAATGATTGTAGAACCTCAGCCCTGTACTGCTCAAATTATATACAGATTTTTTTCCCAAAGATCTTTGATACAGTTTGACGCGCCAAAAACAGTTTTGTCACACATGCATTAAAAAACAAACAAACACCATTTTGTCGGGCTGTAACGTGCATTAAAAATACAGTTTCTTTGTATCCCAGCAAGTCCCATTTAAATCTTCGGATCACACTACTAACTGAACTTTGATATGAACTGCTTGTATGACTTACAGTCTGAATTCTGCCCGTCTTTCATGTCCACACTGTTTCTAGCTCACTATATTGAGCATAAATGTTTAACACACATATACAGGTACATGCTTTACATTTACGACACACATTCCCAGTGGCTTCAGTACAGATAAAAAGATTCGATCGCAGTGCTTCAGGTTAACACGTTCCAGGAGGAAGGAATGTCCACCACCTCCGCTGCTTTTTGCACTGGCAATAGAACCTCTTGCGGTCTCTTAAAGTTATATCTATCTATCTATCTATCTATCTATCCATCATTGCGGGCTTCAAAAGACTACATTGGGATTCATAGGGGAGGCAGTTCTAGGAATTATTGATTCAAGAATGTCAAAAAGTAACATAGAACATAATATGGTTTAGTTTGTCAGCCTACTTGTATGAAGATCGTTATTACTCAACTGGAAACAAAAGGAAGCCCCAAATTATTCAAATGTTATGAGACGTTTTGAGCTGGAGAAAATCTGATTTTTTATTGAAAAATCTGGAAAGAAAGTTCTATAGAATCTGGCAGCCATTGGTTGATTATTTTAACCACAACACAGAGAAAGAAAGTATTTTGATTTTTATTCTTATTTTGTGCATTTTTGCGTCTTTTTTTATATTAATACCCTTTATCTGTCTATTTTTGCATTCTGAGATACATACGTTAATATAATTAGAATGATCTTTTTAATGTAAATGTCTACAGTGGGGCAAAAAAGTATTTAGTCAGCCACCAGTTGTACCAGTTCTCCCACTTAAAAAGATGAGAGAGGCCTATAATTTCCATCATAGGTAAACCTCAACTATGAGAGACAAAATGAGAAAAAAAAAAAATCCAGAAAATCACATTGTCTGATTTTTAAAGAATTTATTTGCAAATCATGGTGAAAAAATAAGTATTTGGTCACCTCCAAACAGCCAGATTTCTCTTGAGCTGCACAAAATGATAAACAGCTTGTAGACACTAATGTGTGATTCTTGATGTCACTGGATATGCTACTCTACTATGTGCCTTTAATTGCCCTCCAGGGATGAATAAAATAAAGTGTTCTTGACTTGACTAAAATATATAAGCGTATTAGACTGAAGCTAAAATATATTAGTGTATTAGATCGATGTAGGTTGCTGTAGCTCGACACAGATTGGGGGATGTCGATGCCCCTTTTGCTTCCTTTCTGCAGAGATCTTGAATCTGATTCAGCCTGTCAATCAAAGCTCTAACAGCTTCTGGAATGAACCACATGGTTGAAGCTCCACCTCCTCCGTAGTGTTCAGCCCCTCCCTCTCTTCAAACCCCATGACCACAAGAAGAGCAGGAGCAGGGGTTGAGAAAGGAACAAGAAACAAACAGCTGAAGAAGAAGGGCAGAGAGCAACAGGTGTTTCCTCCTACCTGTGTTGGCGAGGCCAAACGAGGCGTCCCATCATCGTCCTGCAGGTCCTTACTCTTATAGCGCTGGTAACCAAGGAAACCACCACCCGTCACTAACAGCAGGGGGAGGGGGCGGGCCCGAGGAATGAGGCCACGACCTGAAGACAGAAAGGGAGGGAATTGGTCCAGAGACCTGATGACATCATCAACGCAGAAGTAGAGCAGGGGGCAGGGACTCACCTGTGCTGAAGTGGCGCTGCAGTTGGCTGTAGCTGAGTGACAACACTCTGAAACACAGATCAGGGTGTTAATACTTGTTAACCGCCCATCAGGACCCAACAAAACTTGTTAATTACTCATCAGGACCCAACAAAACTTGTTAATTACTCATCAGGACCCATCAACACTTTGGTCCAGTCCTGTAGGTCTCACGTGTTTCGCTGCTTCAGTACCTGATTCAGGTGAATCACCATGAGTCGTCATCGAGGTCTGCACAGGTGTGTCAACCATTCACCTGAATGGACATGAACAATTTCGACCTCAGAACTGCCAATAACCTGAAACACCTGAGGGATCTGACCTCCACACGTACACTTTCCACCTGTGTGACGTCACAGCGCACAAGTCATCTGCACGTTTACATGCATTCACAGGTATGGTTCCTGTTGCGTCTGGTCTCAATAGACTTGAATGGGGGCAAGTTGTTTGTCACTGGCGCACTGTAGGCCACTGTACGTCAGCCAATCAGTTAGCAGCTAAGCAGAACGCTCTAGTCAATGAAATTATAGAGTGTGGGTAGAGGGTGGACCAGTCTAATGATCAGACCTCCATTACAGGAACATGGAGTAAAAACAGTTTGTGGTCACGTAAGCGAGCGCAAGCATTGACCTTGGTGGAGCATTGGGGAAGGACATGGGGTTTTAGATTTTCTATTGAAAAAACAAAAGTGATGTGTTTTACTAGGAAGAGAATAGATGAGAGCTTAAGTTTAAGGCTGCATGGTAGGACTTTGGAAAGGGTTCAAAGTTTTAAATTTCTTGGTGTGTTTTCTGACACTAAACTTACTTGGAGGGTACATATATCAAAAGTGATAAACAACTATAAAAAGGTTATGAATTTAATGAGATGTATTGCTGGTACAGATTGGGGGGACGGATGTGGCTTCTTTGAAGCAACTTTATATCTATTTAATTAGATCAAGAATTGACTATGGATATTTGGCATATGGATCTGCAGCCAAGTTGGTTTTAGCTGGGTTAGATATAGTCCAAGCCAAAGCACTGAGGATTTGTACAGGAGCTGTGCGGTCTTCCCCAATCTGTTCTTTGCAGGTAGAAACAGGAGAAATGCAGCTCTGGTTATGGAGGAAGCAACTTCAGGCTAACTACTGGGTTAGTCTGATGGGTCAAAGGTGTGATCACCCATTTAAAAGTTTATTTCAGGTAAGCTGGGAGAGAGAGGTGACGA
>JBAMYA010039580.1:0-15380 GCA_037176975.1 Arrhamphus sclerolepis | reverse complement strand
AGAGGAGTCATGATGCAGTCTGGCTTCAATTCCCCACCTCACCATCTGCGTTGCCAGTTTCCCCAGTCTCCAAAACCGGCGTACACTTGGGTCAGAGTTTGCGTGACGGACCGCACATTCTCAAGTCAAGTTTGTTTTTTGTAGATCACAAACTTTGCGTGGAAAGCGTACGTACGTACGCAGCGTTTGTAAATGTGACCCTTGGCCAGTTGACAATCAGGAACATAAATCCAGTCCTGTTCTGACTTCACAAGTTATAGAACTAAAGTGTTTCACAACCAAAATAAACATGCAGTGCTGCGTTCAACAAATTAAAACAATTTCTTATACCATAACATCACAAAAATCACAAACTTTATTACATTCCAGGAAGAAACTTTTTTTTAATTTATTTATTTGATGTCAAATAGAGAATTTTTCTTCCAACATTTTGTCATACATTACATTTGTGAGGTGTTCAGGTTCTGGTGTTTCCTTGGAGGAAAGTGTCCACATCACAAGTCCTGAGCATCACGAATCTTCTGCACAGCATCCACGTTAGAAGATGGTCACGTAGAACCGAACCTCCTAGAAAGTAGCTGAGCAAGGCCTGTTAGCGTGAAGAGATAAGTTTGTATCTTTCCTGAATACTGCAGCAGTTTTAACTCCTGCTTTTAATAAATACTTGTTGGTGCTGCCTTCCTTCACTTTGCTTTTTACCCTCTGGAAAGACAAGCCTGTAAAATAAATAAAATAAAAATGATGACATCATCGTGTTAAGGATGAATTTTCATAAAGATTTCTGAAAACTGTCTACACTTGTGATTTAACTCAACCAAAGAATGGAACCCTTGAAGACAGAACCACACTTAGAATAAATACTTAAAAAGAAAAAAAACAAAAAAAGTAAAAGACCTGATCAAGCCTTGTAGTTTCACACATGAACATCAAAAAAGCGACTTCCTTCAAACCACTGTTGAAACTCTGAGCAGGAAACGAGGCTGCAAAAACTGATCCTACAGTTAGGACGCACATACAACAATCTCTTTACCGGAAAGTAAATTCATTGATCAGCCACAAGGAAGTTGTTTGAACACTGTTAAACAGAATATTTAGATTTTTTTTTTTTTTTTAAATGGATTTTGTTGTTTTGGGTTCTACACATATAACACATCCGCCCCAACTGTTGCCAGACTGGAACATTATAAACACGAGGAAGTCAATAAGCGCAAAGAAAAGAAGCTGAAAGAAACCAAAAACAGACTTCACAGCAAAACCTCTTGTGAAATAAACAAACAAAACAAAATCCTCCAATGAAACAACAGAGACATGAGAATAAACTGCAGAAAAACACTACATCAAAAGCAAAATGCTGTAAGGACTTTAATACACCCTGGTTCTTCTAATGTGTTTCTTTCTTTTATTTTTTTTAAGTGGAACTACTCACTCTGAATTAATTCAATGGAAACCAGTAGGACTGAACTATCTCAGCCCAACTTAACAAATCAATATGCTTAAGCTTTATTACGGCTCTCCCAGCGTGGCAGTCACCTCATGTGCACCCGCCTTTATACCTTTGCTTTTTGTTCGGGCTGTTTGTATCCTTCCTCTTGATCATCATGTTTTCTGCTTTGTTTGTGCTTAAAAGCAAACATTCTCAAACACACAAACCTTTTTATATTAATTCCTAACATATTTTTTATTTTATTTATTTATTTTTTTTTTAAAGAAACTAGCTGCAGTCACTTAAAATGTTTTCATCTTGGCATTAACATGCAGCAGCAAAGATTTTGCTAATATCTTCCATGAAATTGTAAAATGTCTATTTTAGCAGCTGACCTGATGTTCATGTACTATTGGGAGTAAAATATGAGTTTTTTGTTATTTGCAACTCATTTCATTCTGTTTTTATTTTACATTTTACACAACGGCCCAACTATTTTGGATTTGTAATTGGGGTGATGACAAAAGATTGAACAATTAACCGAATTTTAAACCATAAACTTTAGTGAACAAACTCAGCAATTTAAAATGACTGCTTGAATGTTTGGCACCTAAACAAATAAAACAAAACACATTTCTTCATTCTGTAACTCAAATATGAACACTTTGAATATAGCAATAAAATGGGTAAAATTCTAGAATATCAACTGGAGTGTAAAGAAGAAAAAAAGCATCTCATCCATAATCAACAACTCTGGAGAAACTGATCAGAAACACAAGAAATAAATGATGTATTCAAACCTTCTTTAGTCAGCTTCTTGTCTCAGACCAGAAGCCAAAGCAGGCAGAAATAATCTTTTTAAATTTATTTTAAGATCTTGAACTTCAGTTGAGCTATCAAACACACAACTGTGTTCAACAATCTCCTCATCCTTCCTGAACTGTATGAAGATTCGAGAAAATACAGAAATATATTTCCTAGAACACCTTTGGCTCACATTATCATCTCTTTCTTAGTAAGTCCTCCTGAAACATGAGGCACAGCAGGCTGGCCTCCCTGCAGACCAACCTGTGCAGAAGTAGTTTAAATCCCATTTAACAAACAGGACTTTATCCATTAATGACCTCTCATCTGCTTCACCCACTCTGGTGTGCCAGCAGTTGATTCATTTTAGGTCCTGCCCTGCTCCTCTGTTGACCAGCAACCTCCTTACACATGCTGCCATTAGGGTCAATAATTTCACTTCATAATGTCTCCTTCCATCTCTATGCAGATGATCTACACATCATACCATTTATACTCATCAAGATCATCAAATGCACTGGAAACCATCCACAGATTCTTGATTCTTCTTCTTCATGACAGATTCTGGCTGTCTCAAACTTCCTCTGTTCAAATTAGAGCAAAACAGAATGAATATAAGTCATCTAGTAGTTCAGGCTCTCCAGTGGTCCCAGGTCTTGATGCCCTGGCCCCTCATCTTAACAATGTAGTCAGAAATCTGGGTGTTACCTTTAATGACAGTTTGATAGACAGACTGTCTGTGTTGTCAAGCTTCTGTCAGCTCCTTGCTAAAGCCTTTTTTAAACTATGGCGACTTTGAGAAAGCCATTCATGCTTAAATTAGTTAGATCGATTATTAAAGTGCTCTTTATTTTGGTGTTGACCAAACTGTATCATCATTTGCACCTTGTGCAGAATACTGCTCTTGTCTGTTGACAAGCGCTCAGAAACACCTGGGAACCACATCACAACTGTCTTGTATTCTCTACACTGGCTTCGAATTGAGTTCAGACTCCATCTTCAACTTTTCTTTAATTTTGTTTTTGTTTTTTTGTTTTTTTAGTGCTATAAATGGCTCTGCTGCATCATACTTGTGTGGGGTTTTGAATTTTTGCCAAACCAGCAGAAATCTGCGTTCCAGTAGCCAACACTTCGAGGTCCCTTGGACATGGTGGGAAAAAACGGGGTGATCCTTTTTTTTGCGGGCACTGGTCCCAAACACACTGCTTTTTGAGTTGCCCTTTCTGACTTTCCTCAAATCCAAGTTAAAGACTTAAATATTTAAAATTTAATTCAGCTCATAATAGCACTGTGTCAGTTTTCTCATTTTTTATTTTTTTTATTAGAGTTTTTACTGGATTTTTTTTGTGTGTGTGTGTATTATTTTTTATACTTTTTTAGTTTTTATTTGTTTTTTAATGTTGTGAAGCACTTTGATCAACCTTTGTTGTTTAAATGTACAATACAAATAAAGACTGACTGATTGAAAGTTGCAACTGAAATTCATGCCACTTCCATAATTTCCCCCATAAAGAAATACTGCAGTTATGATGGTCTTCATAAAACCTAATAAAGATCCATCTCTGCCCTCCAGTTATCACCCCCTCCCCTTAATCAATGCAGACTTGAACATCATCACCAAAGCTCATGCCATGAGCATAGAAACAGTAACGTCAATATTAATCCATCCACATCAAACTGGCTTTAATAAAAATAGGAATATACTGTATCAGATAGTTCCCACGGGCTATTTAACTTAATTTATATCTTCTTTACTTTTCAGCTGTTCCCTTCAGGGGTCACCACAACAAATCATCTGCCTCCATATATTCCCACCCTCTGCACCCTCTTCTCTCTTTTACTGCACCCATAAATCTCCTCCTTTGGGCTTCCTCAAGGCTTCCTGCCTGGTAGGAATCATCTTCATCATCTTCTACCAATATATTCATTATCCTTCCATTGTACATGCTCAAACCATTTCAATCTGGCCTCCCTGACTTTCTCTCCAAAATCCAACAAGCTTGGTCCCTCTGATGTACTCATTCCTGATCATATCCATTCTGGTCACTCCCAAAGAGAAGCACGATGTTTTAACTTCTACCTCCAACTCTGCCTCTTGTGGTTTCCTTAGCGACAGGGTCACTAACCATACAACATCACAGGTCTCCTCACCATCATCACACCTGAATGTCTCCTTAAAATCCCACACCTTCTTTATCTCAGCTTCCTTTACCCTAACCATAACACTTGGGAACCTCTCATTCGCACACATATTTTGTTTAGCTAAAGCAGATTTTCTTCCACCTGCTCTCTGCTCTCACTACAGATTACAATGTCATCTGCAAACATCACCATCCATGGAGATTCCTGTCTAACCTCATCTGTCACCCTGTCCATCACCATAGAAATGAATAGGGGCTCAGAGCTGATCCTTGATGTAGTCCCAGCTCCATCTTGAACTGCTCTGTCACCCCAAACTTTCTCAGACAAAACCATAGCTCCTCTCTTGACACCCTGTCACCTTTCTCAAGGTCTCCAAAGACACAATGCAGCTCCCGCTGACCTTCTCTGTGCTTCTCTATCCCCATCCTCAAAGCAAATATTGCATCTGCGGCACTCTTTCTGTTGGTATGAAACAATACTGCTGTACACAGACACTAATTTATGCTCTTAGTCTTGCTTCCACTGCTATTTCCCTTAACTTCACTGTATGGCTCATAAACCTGAGTCCTCTGTAGTTACAACTCAATAAAGTAAATTTTGTCTTGGTTTACAATTAAACTTACTGGTTCTTTTATCTCAGACGATCATTTTTATATATAATGTTATTTACCTGACATGTTTCGGTGGAATCTTCCGCCTTCATCAGAGTGTCACATGATGTTGTGTGACCGTCTTTATCACCTGGTGGAAGGCGTGACTCACCCGTCAGATTTGACAGGTGAGTCCTCTGTAGTTGTGTAGGGTTGTGACAATGCTATGAACTCTTAAACCCGGATGAGCAAGTGGGTTAAGGCGTGTAGAGCAAATCAAAGTGAGTCACAGATGAAGGCGCGTACAGAGCTCTGAATTGTTTTAATAAAAATATACCAATAAATGCAGGTTTACAGGCAGAGAAATTGAGCAGAGCTGGAAGAGACTCAAACCTGACCTCCTTGTTCACACACCCACACCAACTTCCCCTTATAAACCTACAGGACAAACCAACCCAGAGATAACACACCCAAGGCCTTACAATCAATATTTACAAATTAGGCTAAATAGGACCAGGATCTCATCTACCCATCAAAAAATATAGCATGTTTACAAGAAAATCAGAACAAGCTAACATATATGCAAATTAAAAACTAAACTCCAAACAAAAGTCCTCCCTCCCTTCAGTCCACTTGGTACCGCCCAGTATGATGGCCATCAGAGATTTATTTTCCCACCTGGAGTCATGGCTGCAGGCACGTGTGCACCCATGAGCCACACTCCTAGGAAGTATACCTCAACCAGAGAGGAGTTAGATCATGTCCAGATCACACCACACAACAAAACTAAACATTAAACATTAAATACAGTTCACTGGTGATCTGACCTCTTTTGCCCTACAGTGAGGGGAAGCCTCAGAAGCTCCCTCACAACTCTGCATGTCCTCCTTGTTCAGCATCACCACGCGTCTCCTCCATTTCCCAGGAATCCATTCAATCTTGAATTCTACCGCCACCACTCCCAGACACTTTCATGCCTTCACAGGTATTTCATC
Organism: Arrhamphus sclerolepis; assembly: GCA_037176975.1. Classification (NCBI taxonomy): domain Eukaryota; kingdom Metazoa; phylum Chordata; class Actinopteri; order Beloniformes; family Hemiramphidae; genus Arrhamphus; species Arrhamphus sclerolepis. The sequence continues at coordinate 9,426 of JBAMYA010039580.1, read as the reverse complement.
AGGATCAACTGTTTTTCCAGTCTTCATCCTCTTCCATCCCCTCCTCCCTTCATTCTCGCTAATTGTGGCTACCTCCTTGTCCACAGAAGTTACCATCTCTACTCTTCGTTCTCTTTCATTTCCCTCATGCATCAAGTACTTTTTCCATCTTTCCATCCCACTTCTGGCACCTATCAATATATTTCCATTTCAAGTTAGTCTCTCCCTCCTTACTGTCCAACCCAAAACCATCATATACCTTTTGTTTGGCCTCTACCTTCACCTTGCACTCCATCTATCTTTACTTCTGTCTTCTCATTTCAGTTCTCTCCTCCTAGTCTACCATCATCTGTCCTGCACCAATTATTATTCTTTCAACTCATATTGCTTGACACAAACAAGCAAAATCAACAGCAGATGAACAAAGAGCTTTTGATAAAGTTAATTAGACATTCTTAATTAGCACTTCACTGGATTAAAAGCACTGCACACTTCACTGAGAACCACAATATCCACTTAAGGGATCACATTACAGTTCACTGGTGAACCGTGCAAGGATGCTTCCTTTCTCCTTCACTGCCATTTTTATTGAACCACACACAGCAGCAACATGACAAAACAAAAGCAAATTAATCTATTTCCATCTATTCTCCATCATGGCAACACAAATATATCACCCACCCGCATCGTTGATAAACAAGTGGTCTATACAGTATCATTCAATTCATTATAGCTCAGTGGTTTGGTTTTGGGGAAGAATAGTTTCTTCATTACCAGCAATTAAAATCTGCAATCAAATGAAAGATAAACATGTCTAGTAACTCATCACAAAGCTGCTCAAAGGTTTCTCTGGCAGACTGGGTCAAGAGCTCAGCAGCTTCAGCCACTGATATTAATGGTCGAGCAGAGAATAAATCCTTTTGTCTTTTGAAATGTAATGTTGGGTTTCTCAAGCTATAAAGGTTTTCCTAACCCTAACCAAAAGGTTTATGGGGCTGAAACTGACCAGCAATGTTTCCCACTGAGTTAGATTGTACATGGGGTGGTCCAGGAGCATGGTTTTGGGAGAGTGAGAAGCTGGTCCTTTTTGATGTACCTTTTTCCCCATGTTAATTTATTTTTTTGTAAAATCAGAATGCCATCTGTGGGAATGTTATCTTTTTCATTTTCATTTACCTTATCTGTTGTAATGCAGCTCTGTTGTTCTCAGTGCCACTGACTGAACAAACTACAACTTGGTAGTGAGCCTCCATCTTTGCTAGTCACAGCTTTGATTATGATTGTTGTGGTAATGCATGACAACCAAAACAAACATACTCACACCAACACCCATTGGACCATATGAAGACACTGAAAAAATTGTTAACATTTGGTCAAATGGCTTAAATGTCTCTGTAAAGATTCTGCGTTTTGCAACTGCTGAGTGATTACTTTGGAGTAGGATCCTTCCTGATCTTCACAAATTCTGTTGACTCTTGACTGCTTAAAGTTGCTTACTTGAGTCTTTCATTGTTTAGGTAGAACAATGAACAGGAACAAGATAATTTAAAGGTTCTATTTTGAGGTGCCATCCCCCAACCTCTGGTGAAGCCAGATACGTTTGGAATTTACAACCAGTGGAAGAACTCCCCCTCAGAAACAGTCGTCTGCGTTCATTTTCTGGCATGCCTTTGTGGTGTCAGACAAGTGGCCAAAAAATATTGTGCATGATATCAATAAAGCTTGAATTGACATGCAATTCTATTCTTTGATTCTTTCTTAGGAGAAACAAGTAGAAAGAACACATATCTTAACAAAACCTTGGTGTAATTTCAAACGCAGTTGTTAAGGCTTTTATCCAGGTCAAGCTGTTTTATTCAAAAACATTGATAAGGTTACACATGTCTTTGTTTCATCCCGCATAAATTACTGCAATGTGTCCTCCGTGTCCCATCTTCAGTTAGTTTAGAACGCTGCAGTCTCTCTTCTAACCAGAACGCGAAGGCGGGAACATTTTACACCGGTGCTTGCAGCCCTTCATTGGCTCCTCATCCGTTATAGAATCAACTTTAAAATTATTTTATTTGTTTTTAAATTTATACACCATCTAGAGCTCTTAGGTCTGCAACTCCGCCTAATTGTTCCACCTCCAGGTTAAAAAAAGCAGGGGTGACCGGGTCTTTGTGACGGGTCTGCAGTGATTGCTCCTAAGCTCTGGAATGAGGTGTCACTGCACGTAAGCCTGGCTCCTTACTTTGCTGTTTTTAAATCTCACCTAAAAGCTCATTTTTATTCCCTGGCGTTCAACACACCACGAATGTTTTAGTTATTTATATGTATTTTCTGTCATGCTCATTTGACTCACATCCTCATCTAGTTGCTATTTTGAATCAAGACTTTCTAAAAGCTTATGACAAACAATCTAAAAGTCGTTAAATCGAGTTGGTAGCAGAAAACTAAATGCGCATTCTTCCTGCGCAAGATTGCATAATGATCCAGAGTTCACACTGACCTTTTTTTTTCTACTAGATTTAACCAAAAGGGTTAAAAAAACAGAAGTAAAAATATCTACAGAGGAAAAAGAAAGAAAGTAAGTAAGAAAGAAAGAACTGCTAAAATGCATAGTGAGTCTGAGGCTTAAATCAAGTTTGATACTGTAAAAACAATATTGTAACAAATATTATTTTTTACTGTGTTTTACATATTTCTATGAGATCTGTTTTACCCTTTTCAGGCTATACTGACACATGTAAAAGTTTATGTGTCCATGCACACAAATATAGAACACAACAAAGGAGATTTAAAGGAAAAGTCCTGTCCTAGAAAACACGATCACGTCAATTTCATTGATCATATCAGATCACAAAAGAGGAATTAAACTCTCTTCTTACAAAGCAATAAAGAGACTGATCAGTAACTGAGAGCGATAAGTGTGACTAAATAATACAGAGGACCTCGCGCTCAAATTGAAATACTTATGCTTCATTTGAGATCCCAGTCAGTTCCATCATCGAGACTGATTTCACACCCATTCTATCCCCAATAACAATAAGTGTACTGTTGAAAACGAAAAGAAAAAGAGGGATCAATAGTGAGTACAGATTCAGTGTCATTTGTGATGAATGAAAAATGGAAATCCACATTTTTGACAGGTTCCTCTGTGCCGTTTAAAAGAACATTGTTATAGCTGGTTTAAAGTCTGCTGATGTGGCTGAGATATAGGCTGAGAGGCTTTGTAACTGCACAGTGAACACATAAACACAAACGGAATAAAAGGAAATAGTACAACACTGGGGAGAGAAAAGCGTTAACTTTTTAAAATAGTATGAAAGGGCTGAAGACAAATTAATCATTAGAAAATTAAATGACAACAGAAATATATTCTTGCAGCTTTCTTGTCCTCCCTCTAATTATAACCACTGCTACCAAATAAATCAGGAATAGTTGTTTCCCTCAATTACTGCAGGAAGATATAGTACATACTGTTTATTTGTAATTCCTTTTGGAAAATTGATTAACTTCTTTGAAGAAGGCGTGCGTGAGCTCCACTTCAAAAAGTGTTGTAGCCGTGGTACTTTAGGGAAAGGAAATCATAAAAATGTGTTTGGTATTTTTTTCTTCTTTTTCTTACAGGTCTGATTCGGTTGCAAGAACTTATAAAAGCACCATCACGGTACAACATTCGTTTAAAGATTCGGCAGCTGCCTGCAGACACCAAGGATGCCAAGCCACTTTTAAAGGAGATGAAACGGGGAAAAGAGTTTCATGTCATCTTCGACTGCAGTCACGAAATGGCTGCTGGGATCCTCAAGCAGGTTAGTAGATTAGATGTAGGTGTATATGTCCTCACAAAAGCTGTGTGCTCCTGCTGTATGGATACACTAGATAACTTTAGTCACGTAGGAAAGCAGCATGAGGAAGTTTAAAGGTGTGAAACTGTTTAAAACAGTGGTGAAACTTTTTTCCTGATTTCCCTGTGCACTTAGAAGAAGGAAAAACAAAAAGATTATTGATGAGGTCATTGGGTGTAGTTTTAGTGTATTTCTTAACTGAATTAAGACTCACTGTCTCTGATCTGTTGTACTGATATTGTGATTACTCACACAAGCTGTTTTTCTGTTACTAACATTTTCATTTTAGGTGGAGACTGTACAGTACCATAAGTAAAAGTGCTTGTACATGTAGTCGCCTCCTTTGGAGGTTTGTTTTGAGACTGGCAAGAAAACAATTTTTTTTATGCAATTTGATCTTGCAGATCTTACAGTTTTCTTGTGGGTAAGTGAGAGTGAGAGTGAGAGTGAGGGTGTATGTATGTGACTGCTCTGAGCCTCTGGAGCCGATTGTGCAAAGTAGAAAACTTAAAAAAATAATTTAAAAAACCATCATGGACAATGTTGAGCATCCTCTTCCCAGCACAGTGATTCAGCAGAGTCAGATTTAGTCCGAGGCTTCTTCAGATCTACTGCAACACAGACCACGAGAGGAGATGATGATCACCATCACAATCAATCTTTGAAGAGACTTAAATCATGACGACTACTGCAATAACTGCATTTCCCTTTGGGGATTAATAACGCATTTTTGAATTGAGTTGAATTTATTGGGACCTGAGCCTGATTTTGTCAGAGAGGACTAAAGTCAGCAACAGTGAAGCATGAAAAGACAGCGATGGATGTGGCATGCTGTTTGATAATGTGTTTGGTATGGTGTATGTAAATGAATGTATGATGATTTGTGGTTATGCTGTGATGTTGGATAGTTCATATCAGAGCTGAAGCAGCCCAGCAGTGATGTTGACCACTTGTTCAACAACAACAACTCGTAATTCCAGTCAGTGCTTCAGGCTGAATCACAGTTGGTACTGGTGTGTTGGGTCAGTGTCATGCAGCAGACCTAGAGAGAGACCAGAACTGCCCACCCTGTATGTCTCACCAGGAGGCCACAAGTTGGGTTCATAGGAGCTACCCAAGCATGCCCCCAGCAACCTTCCCCTAAAGCAGGTTTCCTCATTCTACCGTAGCCCACCAGGAGTCAAGCCTTTCCACTGGTTATGTAACCTGCAAACACACCAAATGAATAGATATTAATTAAGAAAAATACATGAAATAAAATGTTTAAAGCCAACGGGGAAAGCACAGCACACCAAGAGCTTACAGTTCATGTGATTACTTACCACCAGAAAGTCATGTTTTCTCTGGAGGTGCTTGGTGTTTTCCATGTTAACTAGAGCTTCATATACCTCAGTGGAGCCCTCTTCATGTCACAGCTGTTAGATGAAGATAAGCTTTGTTTACTACATGTATAATTATACATGGTGCAATTTACAGAGGAATACATTTACCCAGGTTTTAGTGCTCAGAGTTGGTCTATATCTTGGGGAAAGAAACTTTCCTTCATCCTCCCAGTTCTAGTTTACAGGCAGAATGGCTGAGGTCTGAACCAGCCCTCTCTGATAGTCCGATCTAACACATTTTATTAACACCTGAAACCCTGATTCTGCAAGAGAGGACTGAAATCACCAACAGTGAAACACTAAAGGACAGAACTGACAAAGACCAGACAGTGATGGTGCAGTGTGTGCAGTATGGTGATTCCTACAGTGTTTGTGTGGTGTGTTGTGGTTTATGTGATGTTCAGCGGGTGTGTAACAACAAAAGGACAAACATGCAAACATAAGACATATGTATACACACACACACATGTGAATATACAGCTCATAGGAAACAGAGAAAAAGCACCACTATCATTATCATCAGGATGTTCCACCCTCTGCTCTGGTTTCAGTGCCAGTCTCCCACCCACAGCAATAGCGCCACCAAGAGTGCTGACAAGGCAACCAACACCCCATGCAGCCCAACAGCAGCTGCACCAATCCTGCCACCTACCAGCTGCCAAAACCAAATCAAATCAAACTTTATGTATATAGCACTTTTTATACAGTTAAATGCAGCACAACAATGTGCTTTACAATGTAAAACAAAATAAAAACAGGGTGGTATATATATACGTATATGTATATATACACACATGCATACATACAAACATAAACACACATATGCAGATGCAAGAAAAAGCATTTGAAGCCAACAGTCAATGGGGAAAGGATACGTGGAAAAGGAGAGAGGAAAGAAAGGAAAAACTGGAGTGACACACCCACCACCAGTAGAGCCAAGACAGCCACACCCCCCACCTACCACCCACATGCGACACAACGGAAGTGACTAACAAGAAGGAAAAACCCACACTGATTGCCAGTGAGATTTTTGAGCAGCTGAGTTGAGCAGGACCAGGTTCAATGGACCCTCCTACCGAATGCCAGCCAGGAAAGGAAGAAATGAGGAGAATTAGAACAGTGAGAGTGAAGGACAGAAAAAGGAGATGTAGAGGAGAGGGTCTAGTAGATAACTGGTACACATTCTGGGAAAGACCTGGTTTGATTAGGCATTCATCCCACTTTGGATGGAGCAGCTCTCTAATCTAGTAGTCTCTTATCTAGTCGTAAACTTTCTTCTCTGTTTTACAGAACCTTGGTTGCAACAAGATTATATTAGTCTCAATGAATCATCTCTGCCTACTCATATTTATTATCACATCCCAAGAGACACAGGCTGAGGGGGCAGAGTAGCTGCAGCGTATAATTCTAGCTTAACACTCAACTTTAGAGCCTCTGCTGAAGGCCATCTGGGTAAGGAGGAAATGAGGTGAAGCAGGACAGTGGAACTGAAGGACTGAGATGTACAATATACAACATGAAATCCAAAAACATACAAATGGTATGAAAATATATAAATATAAATAAGTGCAGATATGTAATAAATATATAAGTATGTGGTGGTCAGCGGGTTGGAGTGCAGGAAGACCATGCCACCAGGCATCACACAGCAGCATCCAATCAATAAGTGTCGTTGAATGACAACATTACCATGATGGCATCATCACGAGCGTGCCTGAAAAAAGAGAAGAAAGAAGAGAGCAAGACTACAGAATATAGACAACGTTGATTCTATTAAATGATCCTGGACAATTTGAGACTGAGATAAGACAGACAGGATGAAGATGTTCAGTGGACAAAAGTATTGCACTCTTCTGGATCTCACATGTTGTTCCTTGTCTCTGGAGCCATCCACTCAGCTTGTGGCTTTCAGTCCCTAGTGCTTTGTTCACTACTGGCACCATTGTTGCCTTCACACCCCACATCTTCTCCACCTCTTCCTTCAGTATTTCTCAAGCTTCTAGCGTTCCTTCTTTCTGATGTTGCTATTGCTTGGGCCGGCCACGTCTATGGCCATGGCTGTCTTCTGATGTTTATCCAATGATGTTTATTTCAGGCTTATAAGCCATCACCAGTTTGTCAGTCTGGATTTTGAAGTCCCATAGCAATTTGACCCATTCATTCTCAACCACTTTTAGATACTTCTTTCATCTTGACCCTGGGACCCTGGCACAGATGTTTCTATCTATTATTACATCTACCTAGTTATGGTTTCATGGTTGCATGTATGCTTTGCCTGCTGGCATCTTACACCCTGCTGTGATGTGCTACACTGTTTCAGAGGCTTCTTTGCACAGCCTGCATCTGTCTGGGTGGTAGATCCTGGCTATTTATCTACGGTTTAGAGCCTATTCTTGTGTAGCCAGGATCAGTGCCTCTGTGCTGTCTTCTGTCCAGCCTTTTACTGCCATTGGTATGTGCATTTGATTATCAGCCACTTCTTCAGCGTGGCAATAATACATGCCATTTAGGGGATTGTCCTTCCCTGATCTGGTTCGTCCTCCATGTTGGATTTCTCTTGTCTGAGGTATTCACTTAGCAGGTCATCAGTGGCCATCTTCTTGATGTATATCCGGAGGCCTGCTGTTTCATCTGGAACGGTGGCTCTGATGTTCGCTAGTCCTCGGCTTCCGTCCCTTTGCATCGTGTTCAACCTCAGGATGCTAAACCCTCCATGCATTGTGAGGAGTTTCCATGTCTTGACATTGGTGACTTGCCTCTTTTCCAATGGCCAGGATATTATGCCAGCAAGGTACCTAAATTACTGGTAGAACATAAGTGTTGGTAGCCTGGATCTTGTTTTTCACATTCAGCTGATTTTTCAGGACCTGCCTCACCCTCTTTAGGTACTTGACTGTGGCTGACCTCCGTGCTGCTTCCTCATGGTTGCTATCTGCCTGTGGGATTCCCAGGTATTTGTAGCTGTCCTGAACATCTGTTATGTTGCCCTCTGGCAGTTGAACCCCTTTGGTCTTGATCATCTTTCTTCTCCTATACCATTCTCCTACGCTTGTGCGTCTACTCTGAAAAACACCCTGATGTTGTTGCTGTAGATCCTGATGAGGTGAATCAGTGAGTCCGTATCACATTTGTTCTTGGTGTACAGCAAGATGTTACCCATGTAGAAACGGAGGCCGATCGTTGTCCCATTTCAAAGTCTTTATCAGTAGCCAGTCGATGATCTGACTGAGAGGTCAGAAAAGCAGGGGGAAAGACCATCTCCTTGGTATAGACCACATTTCATGCTCACCTGCACCTCTTGCTTTAAGTTGACCACCAGCGTTGTCTTTCACAGCCTCATTGAGTTCTGGATGAAAGCAGTTAGTGTCCTGTTGATCTTATACAGTTTGAGGCACTCTAGTATCCTTGTGTGTGGTATCAAGTCACAGGCTGTTTTCTAGTCAGTCCAGTCATTGTACCAGTTGGTGCTTCTGGACTTGCAGTTTTGGGCAACTGCCCTTCCAACCAGTAGCTGGTGCTTGTCTCCTCTGATGTTATTACCGATTCCTCATGTATGGATTCATGTGCCAACTCATCTTAACCATTATGAGGCCTAATAGGAGCTTCCATGTGGTGCTGAAGAAGGTTATAGGCCGGTAGATGGATGGTATATTTCCCTCCTGGGGGTCCTTCATGATGAGGACTGCAAGGCCTTGAATTAGCCACTCTGGGTGGCTCCCTGACCTCAGCAGCTGGTTCATTTGTGCTGCTAAGTGTTCATAGAGTGTAATCAGCTTCTTGAACCAGTAGGCATGAATCCTGTTGCTGTAAAGTTCTTCATAATAGACATTCTTTTCTGGATGTCTGCTGTTGTGATGAAGACTGGGTCTTGTTCTGGGAGGTTGCTGTGTTCAGCTTGTAGATTCAATAGCCACTGAGTGTTTTGTGATGCTTTCTTCTCCTCAATACTCTGATGGTATTGCTAAGTCTCAGCTTTTAGCTGGTCTGCTGCCACCTTACTATCCCCACTGAGAGTAGACATTGGATCACCATTGTCCTGACACTGGGGTCTGAACCTGTGCTGTCCTGTACCTACTGTGTGTGTGTGTGTTTATAACTTTCGGGAAGCGGAGTTTGATCGGGAGATTCCATTACGCTGCATTATTGACGTCTGTAGTCGGGTGCTCTCATGTTTGCTCTGTTTACGTAGCTCTGTTAGCTCGCTAATTTAGACAATAGGCTGTTGACAGTAACGT
>JBAMYA010039570.1:0-15381 GCA_037176975.1 Arrhamphus sclerolepis | reverse complement strand
AACATATCAAAAAATGAAAACTTCAAAAAATCTCTCCAAAAAAAACTAATTGTAAAAAAAAGAACAAAAATGAAAAAAAAAAAGTGAGGTTAGAACATCTTATTTTGCAGGCTGTACAACCAAAACATGGAGTAAAAGAGGCCAAAAAAAAGCATTGCACCAGTCAACTGGTTACAAAATAAGGTTATTAGACTTCAGTTGGTTGCAAGACAAAACAAGTGAAATGCTTAGAAATAAAAAAGCAGACTTCATTTCAATGAGAGGCTTGATGGTTTGTTGAAGCGACGTAGACTATGATACGCTGTCATTTCTCCAGCTGGGCTGCAGCTGCATGTTTGTTCTTTGCTTGTCTGAAGAAGCGCTTTGTCTCAGTTTTATAATCTCACTGGCCACATTTATGAGCATTAAAATGCTCAGTGATTGTTGACTCGTGTCTGAATGTTCACAGTTGATCTCTCAGCTCCAGCCAGTAGACATGTTCAGTCTAAGTATCGCTTGAAGCTGGGGATATTCTCTGTCTACTTCAACAGCTTCTTATCGTGTGGCAATAAGGAAAAGACAATTGACGATGTCTCCTCCAGCCTCCAGCCCACTTTTATTTGCTTCTTCATGGAGTCATTTAGTTATTTTTAGCTCTCCTGGTTCACATGTCCTTAAACACTCCCACACTCTTAGATAGTACCGTGACTCTGTTATGTACTAAATGATACCACTGTGTGTGTTTTTGGCTTCCATCCAGGCCTCTTTAACAAACAGTGACGTGATCTTCCTGAAGCTTCATGCACCATGGGATGTTCTCTGCCGCTATGCAGAGCTCATGAACATCCGCATGCCGTTTAGGTGAGACATCATTTCTGAGATTGTAACAAGCCAAACTTTGGTTTTCATTCAGTCTTTCTCAATAAAAGGTTTACAGATGTGATGCATTAATTACTGCGTTTCTGTTGTTAACATGTGCAAAGCTCAACTTTAGTTTAAATCCCAAATTTCACATCATTAACATTAATGTTTCCAACCTTGCTGTTTTCTGTTTGTTAATTCTATTAGTACATTGATGCGCTTCACTGAACTGTCAACTGGCAGTTAAACTTGAAGCTGAACGCAGGAAATGTTCACTGAGGATGACTTTTGACCACAGGGATCTTTACCAGGAACGGGGGGGGGGTTGGGAGACATTCTCCTCCATTTTCACCTCTGGAATAATATTTTACCAAAAGAAAAACAAACAAAAAAACCAACCCTGAAAAGAAGGTAGCACGTTTAATTTTAAAAGTTTAGCGGTTTCTAAACCTTTGAGGTGGGTTTTAAACATTTATGATGGAGGTTGCATCATTTTTGCACCAGATTTTCTAGTTCTGACTAATGGTTTGTTGAGAAATTGTCACCATAAGGCTCATATATCTACATGAAGTAAATTATTTAATGATTGAAAAATTAGTAATCTCTTCCATTTGGTCCCATCTGAAGTGAAATCCAAAATCTGAGAACCAAAACTGAATCTGTAGCCAAGAAATCAAATTCTGTGAAGGAGAGCACGGTCATCTTACTTTGTTACACTTTTCTTTTCTCGTTATCAACTCTAAAACTATCTTTATTTTTGAACAGCTTCTCTCAGCTGTGATAAAATCCCGGGGAATGTGTATACACCAGACTTAAGATATGCGTGGAGGACTGATTTCCCTTTTAGTACATCCAAACGTGAGCGTGAGAAATTGTTCTCAACGTCCCAGTGCTCCTGTGCTGAGGAGCATTCACACTGCTAAATGTTTCCTGAGACTTAGGCAGGAATTCAGAAGTCCCAGTGCAGTAGTATATAATCAGCTGAATCCTTTAGCGGGACGCAGTACCGGACCGGCTACTGTCACCCGAGTATAAATGCTGATCAGCTTCAATGCAAGTCTGTAATGTGGTTTGGACACTTTTCTGCATAGTTATGGGCGCTTAATAGTGATGATGAGATCTCTGGGCTGCCATGTCAAATGATGGGGCCGCACTGTAAGGCCGGGGGCCCACGAGAGGCCGCGGCCCCTCTGACCTCTCCAAATGCCAGACTGCCCAGTCCGTCACTGGTGTCAGTAGAGGCCAAGTAAAGAAGCAAAACTTGTTTTTCTCATCTTATCGTTCAACTGTATCATCCTTCGCTCAGTTCCTTATTCTCAACTGTCCACAGGAGGAAGATCTTTTACAAGCACCGACGGCACAAGTTCTTGAGCAAGTGAGTGTTTGACCTAAATGAAGCCGTGTCCTGTTGACGGAGTTTTAACAGACTTTCCTCCTGCAGGATTGAGAAGCGCATCAATAAATTTCGCGGCTGGCTTCCACGCAAACCTATGAAACTTGATAACGACACTCTTCCCGACTTGGAGGAAAATGAAAGCTTCACAGCCCCCTTCAGTCGATCAAGGATCCACCAGTGAGTTGTTTGATGATGTGAATGTGATCTTACGTGACCAGTTCACACGTTTCCTCCTTTGCATTTCTGCTTCTTTGCACCTCCTCTCATTATTACTGACATGTAGACACGTGATTAACATGACAGTGTTTATTTTAACTGCAGTTTCATCATACACAACAAAGACACCTTCTTCAACAATGCCACCAGAAGTCGCATCGTTCACCACATCCTTCAACGGGTCAAATACGAAGAGGGGAAAAATAAGATGGGTGAGTTTTTCTCTGTTGCTTTTAAATCCATAAAATTATTATTAGTATAGTTTACTTGTGACCGAGTATGTGCAGACATTAAAAACAGATAAAAATTAAGAATAAATGAATGTTCAGTTCAAGCTGTTATCAGTGGGTCTCTTCAGTGTCATTCAAATGGTAAGAGGACATTTTTATCATCATTTATTAAGTGGTTATTTATTTCCCAATTAATAAATGATAATAAATAATTTGAAATCCAGTTTAATAATATAATATTATTAAACTGGATTTCAAATTAGTTAATAAATTCATAAATAAATTTCTAAAGTATCTTGATATTAAAACAATTAATTAGCTTTTAATTAATGTAATTAATAAATTAACTATTAATTAATCTTTTAAAAATGCATTTTCAAATCGAGAAATAAATAACTGAATTTGAAAATTCATTTAGGAATACATTTTGTATTCAGGCATTTAAAAGGACAGCTCTGTATTCCACTTCTGTTTTCTTCTCCCCACTTTTTTAAATCTACTACCGGGGGGGGCAGACATGCAGCAAAGGGTCATGGGTCGGGAGTCAAACTGCCTGCAGGGCGACTGTAGCCTCCGTACATGGCGCCTTTTTAAACCACTGAGCTATTTTTACCTATTTTATGCCATGACAGTTTTACATTTTCCTATTTTTCCTGTGTTCAGTGTAAAAGTTATGCTCTTAATCTGTTAATCTGTATCAGATATCCACTTTTTACTCCTTATATTTTGTATTGATTCTATTCAAATGACGCTGAATTGAACTGAACTGGAATTAAATTGCTTGACTTGCAGCATCAGACCTCTCTTTGTGTTTTATGTTTATGATGTTTATCTTCAGTGTGTATGTTGGGGTGTGTGTGTGTGTGTGTGCTGTGTGTGTGTGTGTGTGTGTGTGTGTGTGTGCTGTGTGGGTATGAATATAAGGATGTGTGTGAAATGTGTATGAAAATGATCTGATTTTGTGAGTTTTTATATGTTATTGTTGATTTTATTATGAAAAGCAATTTGCACTACTGTGGTATGAAAAGGACTATATGAATAAAGATTTGACTGATTGACAGATTCTTTCCTTCTCTTCGGTTGCAGGACTTAATCGCCTTTTGAGCAATAATTCATATGAGGCAGCCTTTCCTCTTCATGAGGTAACTTGGAACTCTCAGTTCCACCATCATAGCTGGATCTCTATCGTATGTGATGGCTAGTTTCCCAGTACTGATGTTGTAGGACAGAAATGCAAATGAAATTCTGCATCTGTGCATGTGTGTGCATACTTTAACAGGGCCGCTACCACAGCAAAAACTCAATCAGGACACATGGAGCAGAGAACCATCGGCACCTGCTGTACGAGTGTTGGGCCTGGTGGGGAGTTTGGTACAAGTACCAGCCGCTGGACCTCATCAGGTGGCTTTACTTTAAATCCATCAGATGAGTGGTGGCATAAATATGCAACTGACTTCCTGTAAAAAGCAAAAAGCCATAAGATACAGTATATTCTGTTCCAAAAGATGTCTTCAAACTTGACCTTGTTGTCCTCTGTTGTTGCCTCAGGAGGTATTTTGGAGAGAAGATCGGGCTGTACTTTGCTTGGCTTGGATGGTACACGGGGATGCTGTTTCCTGCAGCTCTAGTTGGCCTCCTTGTATTTCTTTATGGTATTTTCACAATGGAGCACTGCCAGGTCAGGTAAACACAGACCCTATGCTCATTATGACATTATATGACCCTAGAGCCTGTAGTTTCATGACAAATTCAAGTAGTTACCTGGGAGAGTTTGAGCACAGCCTGGCCAGCCATGCGCATCCACTCTGTGAAAATCCTGGTACCCCTTCTAGTCACAGACATTTCTGAGCCCGTTACAACAGGGTGGCGACCAAGATGGCTCCAGAATGACAAATAACACATGAGATTAACAAGTCATTGCTGCAAATCCTGGTCATTCAGCATCGCTCACACTCCACCAAACACCTTTTTGAATGTCTTTTGTTGATTCTGTCGCTTTGCCTGTGACACATTCTCCTTATTCCTGTCTCAGAGTGTCCAGAGGCACCTTCTTCTGTGTCCATTGGTACCACTACCATGGATCCAGAAGAACCAGATATTGTCTTTGTATCAAAGAGAAAAAGAATTAGGATGACTGGCCAGGTTATGTTTTACAGTGATAAAAAGTAGCTTTAAGACTACAAATGGCGCTCTTTGGAACACCAAGTAAGTGTTGCTGTTGAGGGGCCGCTCACCAAAACACCACTGAAGGAGGAGGTTACCACGTTGCTCAAAGGCACTTTAATCTTTTAGGACACGTTAGTGACAGAATACCAGCATTTAATTTGCGAAATCTTGTTTATTGTTCTTCAGCAAAGAAATCTGCCAGGCCACTGACATCATCATGTGTCCCATCTGTGACCAGTATTGTCCCTATCTGAGACTATCAGACAGCTGCATCTACGCCAAGGTATCATCACATCTGTCAGTGTGCTCAGCTGTGTTTGAGACTATCAGAGCAAAAACATTCCAGTACTCAGCAGTTAAAAACAAATCATACAATACAGGATTTCTTTTATTTCATATTTCTGATTTGAGCATCATCTTAACGGCTTCCTGTTTCCATTTTAAGGTCACCCATCTCTTTGACAATGGGGCAACTATTTTCTTTGCTGTATTCATGGCAGTTTGGGGTAAGTCTTATTTAAGCAAGGTTAACTCTCAGCATGAACATATTACATGAGGCACCTTTTAGAAATTCCTTCATGACCTTTAAAGTGACCTTTTCATGCTCATCATCTAATTTTAAATGCATGATGACATTAAAAACCTGGAGTTATTTCAGACCAACAAAGACCTAAAATCACAGATTTGACTTGAGTGACTGGTTGAATTCCTACATGTGTCCATTCGAGTGGAGTCCTTTCAGAAACTGAGTCAGTCGTTGTGGCTCATTAATGAATCTGTAAATCTGTGAGTGGATTTGCACAGAAAGCACCTGCTTACCCAAAACCTGATCCAGATTCACAAACGCAGGGCTCCCTCTACACAGCAGAGAGCATAAACCTCAGCCCACTGAGGTGTACAGGTGCATCCTCAGTCTGGACATATGTTAAAAAAAGGGCGATAGAGGAAGAAAAAAAGTTGGGTTTTTTTGCTCTGTTAGTAGAGGCATGACAGAAAACACCAAGCCTGGAAAACAGGGACGCATACAGTTAATGTTGTGTCGTCATTCTTCTTTGTACTCTTAAGAAGTCACTATGTCCAGTGAATCTATTCTTTACCTTAGAAGAAGTTTCTTGCATATTCAAGTGGGTTCATCTGGAGCATCTTAAACTGGTTCTACAGGTGCAACAGCGACCTCTGGCATGGAAAGGCATCGCTACTTGGCACACCTTCTTGCAGGCGTAGGCAGCTCCAGGCGTCGGGGGCCGCTGTCCTGCGTATCTTACATGTTTCCGGCCACAGCACAGCTGATTCAGGTGAATGGATGTTAACAGACTTGTGCAGACCTGGATGACAAGCTGATGGTGATCCATTCAGTCGAATCAGCTGTGTTGTGGCAGGAAACGTGTAAGATACGCAGAACAGTGGCCCTCGAGGCCTGGAGTTGCCCGCCCCTGTTCTTGGGTTTATAGAGCAATTCAATTCAATTCAATTCAATTCAATTCAGTTTATTTATATAGCGCCTATTTACGACAAGTCATCTCTAGGCGCTTAAGAAACCCAGAGCTTGACCCCCGAGCACATGGGGGCAGAGCAACCAACTCAGCTTCAGGACATCGGTGCACTCTGTTACTGAAAAATGTCAATTTCCCTCCGTGACCTGTTTACAGACTAATTTGTTCTGCTCATGTTTCATGAATGAGGAACAATATCAGCAGCCAAGTAACAAAAAAGCCGCTGTCATCAAAGTACTTATGGCTTCATACTTACCAACAATCAAGCCAGTATTGGTGTGATAATCAGTGCATTTCAGTGCATTTTTTGCACGAGATCCATTAAAAGCATGTAGTTTTTTGTGTGTGTGAGACAGAGCACAAAAGTGTGAGACTCAATGTACCTGCAGTGTTTGCTCTAAAGTGCACACACAAGCCAGATGTCTGTGATTCAGTGTAAATGTATTTAATCCCTCGCTGTCCTGGAAATAAAAACTCCATCTACTGAGCTCCCAAGACACATCCACAACCATAAAGCACAACCGTTTGATTTCTTCGGAGGCATCTTGGAAACAAAAACAAAATACTTTTGAAGTATGAGCATATCGTCTGGGATGGAAAGATTCTGCACAGTTGTAGACTTCTGCTTGTAAAGGAGCTCCAGGTCCTTCTTTGTGAGGGCCCTGATGCACGGCACAACTTTAGGCTGCGGCAGACGAAAGAACATCCTGAAAAGATCATGGAGATATCTTTGACTTTTGGCCAGTATCGCCTGTCTAATGTAAGCGGTTTGACAAAAGCTGCCATACTTGCATCCAGAAACAGCCTGATTTGATTTTTGTCAGTGCTGGAAATTCTACGAGTCCGTCTACTTACTAGCCAATTAAAATGTCTCGTAAAAAGTGACGTCTAGCGCCATTCCAAAGAAAAATAAGAATCTGAATTTGGCCTCTTCCCCCTAGACATGACTGGGATCACATTCTCCTCCAACTTCTTCTGTAAAGCATTGTCATAAACATAAATGCTACAGCAGTGGGATGTATTTCCACGTGTTGTTTGTTTACTGTCGCTGCTGATGATGATGTAGGTCGACATGCGCCTGCATCTCCACATCAGTCGTAACCTACAAATCAGCGTCCACGTCTGCCACTCTTGACTTTGTACCCAAAATTAAGCAAATGCAAATCATACAGTGGGAGATAATATAACCGTAATTTCAGAAATTCTATAAAAGCAACTATTTAGTGCATAGCTATACTACAGTTTACTTTTATTTCCTTTTGTGAGCCAATGGTCACATCTAAGATGAGAATACATCATAAAAGCCAGAAAACATTGGAGCAGATCATGACAGCTTGTCTTCTTTTTTTTTACATAAAGAAGAAAGGCAACATATTACACTAAACCACAATAATTTGATTACAGTTTTTTAGATCATTCCTCATAGCACAACCTGAGTTGGAAATAAGCTCAAAAGAAACATCCAATAATTTCCTTTCGACCAGAATCCAACATGTCTAACAAGTCAACAGTCAAGGATTCAGTGGTCGTGTATCTGTTCCTCACCTTTTAGTTTTTTTATTGACTAATTTGTTTGGGGAAAAACTCTGGATTTGTTTCACATAAATGCCGCGGGTTTTTCTAAACCGGGGAACGGGGCCCAGCGCCCCTATGTTTACTCGTGTGCGCCCTCTTGTGTTTTTTTGTTTTTTTTAGCACCCCTTGTAAATGTCTTAGTAAGTCACATAATCAAAACGCGTCATCATTATTCCAGAACATTCTGATCATAGTAGTGGTCCAAAGTGCAGACAGCACATGCACACTACAGCGGGTGGAGCCCAGTCGCTTTGATGCTGTGTAGTAACTATGTACCTTTTCTGTAGCGAGCAGGTTTGTGCTAAGAAGCATTGCAAGCTAGTTTGTTGGTTATGACGGCATTGGATTTAACATGAGGGCATGCGAGCAACGCCATGTGTTGAACTGAACAATAGCCTACTACAACACCAAGCCAAGATTGTCCGCTGTGCAATTGCTTGCGGCGTGATAATTTAAAAGTCAAATAAAATAAGTATGGACACGATCCATCGACATGGGCTTTGACATCTACCAGTTCCGAGTAGCCTCTTTAACTTTTCTCCCCTCATCATTGCACAGAGTGTGGTAGAGGGCATTTCACCGTACAGAACTGCAAACAACCGAGTTCCGAGGAAAGGCTCGAAATATAAAAATGACAAAACACAGGCGGCCGTCAATGAACCCAGTCACTGTCAGGGCAGCAACTGAGTGATTTTCTTGAGAGAGCCTACCTCCATTCTCCCTGATTATCGTGTGTTGATATCTTCAGTTTGTTACATCCCTTTGCATTTCTGCTGGCTCTGTGACAATAATACATATAGGGGTGGTGCTAATTACCTCATTGGCTTCACCTGTGTAGCTGAGGATATAGCCTGACTGGTGTGGTTCAAGAGAGGCTCACCATTCTAGATGCTGCTGTTGGTTTTTAAATTAAAGAAAAAAAAAAACACAACAACAACAACAAAGCCTTAACAAACCCCTGTGCTCAGTCTCCATTTTATGTTGCAGCCCTCGATTCGGGTCGTAACAAGTCCCATTCTGCCATTTAAAAAAATCTCATCATGTTTGTAATCCAATGTGTGATCCGGGGGGGGGCTCCCTCATGCCAAAAAATTCTAGAAAAACCCTGCTAATCCAATAGCAGCAAGGTCCACTGTGTTGTTTCCGGTGATCACAGCTAGTTGCTAATACCACTCCATCCATCCATCCATCCATATACCCCCTGTTTCCTGTTCAGGGTCACGGGCATTGCTAATACCATTATGACACCAAATAAGCCATCACACAAAAAAAGAAAGCCTTTCATTCATAGCTCAACATGAAGACAAATAATAATTCAATTCAACTTTATTAATATATCATCTATTATAAAGTCTCTAGGTGCTTTTCAGTGACCCAAAGCATGATCTCTGAGCAATTATTATTAAATATTAAGTAAAGAAGAAAAAACTGCTTTAGAGGAAGAAAACTGTCTCATAAGAGGGGACCCTCCTGCTGAAGGTCAGCCAGGTAAAGGAAGAAAAGATGATGTCGACAGGACAGAGAGGATTTCGTTCCAAATGAACATATATGAAAGAAGAATATTTTCGCACCGTCTCCTCCCACCGGTGCGGAGCAGCAACTATCACAAGTACATCAGGCTCAAAAATTGAAAACAGCCTTCCGGGGGAAATAAAGCAACCAGCAATGAACCATGTAACCCTAACCCTGAATGTTGCGCTCTGATAAGGACACCCCCATAAATACGCTTGCTCCGGGTCCAGGTCCAAAGATCAGTGTCCACACCATCAAAGTGACAATTTACCGCAACGCTTTGTCAGCAAAAACAAGAATGAATGTTACTTGGGCAAAGGGGAAGTAAATCTGACTCATCACCTTGAGGTAGAGCAGTTATCAGCTGGTTGTTTATATGTCTGGCATATAAACAGGTGGAAAAGTCCTGCTGTTAAACACTGTCACCAATTTTATTTTATTTTAAATTTTATCAAATGAGAGTTTGTTACGATTATAAAAACTAAATAGTGGACAATGACTGTACTAATGAAAGAAAACAAGCCACAGAAAAAGACAAAGGTGTTTTTCTATTGCAATCAAATCAAAAAGGCTTTTATCTAGCAACTTTTGGTTGTCCTACTGGAATGCACCAATCCTGTTTTCAGAATCAACTCTTGGCGTAGGCCATGTAGGCGGTCACCTAGGGCACCACCTGCTGCAAGCCCTCAATAAATAAATAAATGAAAATAAAAATTTGAATAGTAAGACCAAATAAAAAATTTTGAACAAATTTGAATAGGTTGAGGCGAGTTATTGGTGAGCAGCTGAAGTTGTGGTTACATTGACAGACGTTGACAACAGTCGTAAATATTTGTCATCATGGAAAAGCCCTAGCGCTGGCTCTGCCTGTTTTAATCCTGAATGTCAGGCCTAAATAGCTGGATTGGGTTTCACAAAGTTAATGAGGCCAATCTATTTACTTCAGTTATGATTTTGCAAAACTCAACACAGCTGCAAGAAATGCACACAAACCTTTTGAAATTAATGTCTTTTTGGATTCATTTGCCATAAATGTGATCTGACGTTCATCTTAGTCACATTAACAGACAAACTCTAAGTGTTTAAGCTGCTTCTGACCCCCTCCAGCGTTGTACAAACATCCCTGCTATCGCATCAGTATGTAAATCCCAGGTAGACGTTTTGGAATAAAGACTGAAAAAGTAGAGTAAGCGCATCCATATTTGCAGCCTTGCCCATCATCCACAACCACGTAGTCCTATTGAGGGTCTCGAGGGTCTGGAGCCCATCCTCAGCCATCCTTTGGTGATCGACAGGATTACACCCTGGACAGGCCTCCCGTCCATTGCAGGGTCACACTCCTAATTAGTGATTCTAATTTTACCAAACACCAACGCTTTCAAATATTTTCATCATGATTTCAAAAAGTTTTTAAATTACATCAGGTGTTTTTATGTTCTGCTCGGCCCTCTCATGCTGGCCTCAGAGCAGACCTCTGGCACCAAACCAGGAATGAAAGCACCGATGAGGGTGTCTGGAGAATTAACCTTAGTTGCAGTGCGTGTGTGTATATATACACACGTTAACCACCCCCCACCCCCACCCTCCCCACCCAGTTGTTGGCAACGTTTTCAGAATTGGATTTTTAGAGCAGCAAGGAAACATCTCCAATAAACATTTCCTTTCCCTCGGCCATACAGCACCAACAGGAATTAATAAAAGCTTTATTTCAGCATATGCTCAGTTCCTAAAAGTCAAGTCCAGTTCTGGAGTCTGTCATCCAGGTTACAGATCTACAGTAAAATTGGATTATAAAGAGGTTGAGAATGCACTCCCACTCTGTGTGTACATTTAGTGAAACAGCAGAACCACTGTGAGAGAACTAACTGGTTCAAGGACTCAATATCTGTACTTTGGAGAGAAATAATGTAAAAACGACAAAAGCCGTTGTATAACATTGTTCTATAACAGGCCACTGACAAAAGGGAACATTCCCCACACAAACCATTATCAGCCTTTTTACCACATCAGTCTTTATGTAAGAGCGCCATTCTTATTCTGTGTAAGCAAGCGGGCGCTTTTCTCTGCCGTCCCAACGGGCCCAACCAGGCAATGAAATAATGTGCAAACATGCCTGGAGAAAAGAGGTGTCGACAAAACGCTTGCCAGCATCCTCGTCATGGCAACTCATCCCGAGCCCCGACCATTCATCACGGCTGCAGCTGGTCCACGTCTCCATGGCGCCCCCCCCTCTCCTCCAACTCTGACTCCACTGAGACAAAGGAGGGTGGGGTGGGGATCAAAACAACAAACAAACATATAATGCTGCTGTTTCAAACCACTCATCTTAATGCAGCTGCTCACTAATGCAGTTTCCACCTCCTACTCACCAGGTAAGGCATCCAATTACAGCAGCATGCAGCCACCATGGAGATGAAGACATCTCCCCAGGGCCAAACAGCCCACAACAAGACAGGATCAACAACCTCCAGCAGAAAGAACATCACGGCTGCTTTCACACACAATAAAACCACTTTGAAACGACACCAATCGGTCCTGACCTCACTTCGAGAGTCTGATCAACCTGATCTGAGCTATAAAAAAAGATTTAAAAAATAAACCATCCCGTCACCGATTCACCAGGAACCGAGCCACCTCAGGGCAGTTAACGCAAAGAAAGCCAACTATTCCTCCTCAGCAGGTTGCCAAGTAAAAACTCAGTTTATGGGTTTTATGAGCTGGAAAATAAATCATCTGTTACAGTTTCACTGAAGAGATGCATTCACAGTTTATTGATTTTTAGTAAAAACTTCTGGGGTTCAACGACAGTCGTTTAACAGGGTGAATAACTATCCACACCAATTTGTTTAAATTTTAAAACTTACAACTGATAAATCAAAATACTACAACATAATTCATCCTCCAGAAATGGGGTGGGGATGAGAAATTCCCAAGCCAGCGAGTGAGACTGGGAATTTCTAGCGACGTAATGATTACATTTTCCATGCGCAACACTACCAACGGGATATGGAAAATACATCATCACAATAGTTACCATTAAAAGGACAGTTTTTCTTTACTTTCTCAACCAGATGTGTTACCAGATTTCCCGCTATTTCCTGGACGCTCTTGACGATTGTTGCACGCTTTTGCGGTTCAGATAAGATGAAGGGCTGGACTGATTTGGCCCACTGGCCTCGAGTCTGACCGGTATGCAGTAGAAGGAAACGTTTTCCTAATTTGCAGAGGGGGAAATTTGTTGGTACTTAACATGCATGTATACCGTGCAATACCGTGCAACCTCAACGACTTCTGTGTCTTGTTCTCAGTTGTTGTTTGAATTTACTGGCACACAATGGTGGAATGGTGGTCGTGCATCATGTGACATTTCACGCAGACGACGTTGAGTTGCACCTTTGCTTCTGGACTACTGGTTTTGTGTATGTAAGGTTATGCGTTAATAGGATTTTTCTTCCTTACCTGGGCCACTGGGATAAAATTAGTGGCGCACCCACATGTAAATGTTACAGCACCTATACTCTCTTGTAGAGTATAGGTTGGGCATCCTGGGTCTGCCTAAAGGCCTCCGTCTGATAGGACGTGTCTGAAGCATGTATTCAGGGAGACCCCCGTGAACTTTTCTCACTAAGGCACAGTCCAGCCACAAAGAAAACTCATTTCAGCCGCTTGTATCCTTGACATTCAAAGTTCATGACCATAAGTGTGGGTCATGAGCAGAGCCTTGCCATTCGGCTCAACTCTCTTTACCACAATAAACTGGTGCAGAGCCCTTATTACCGCAGACACCAGTCCAATTCTCCCTCACCCAGATACCTAAACTCCTCCAACTGAGGGAACGCCTCATTCCAAACCCATAGAAGGCCCCTTCCATCTTTTAACAACTGAGAACATGGACTCTCATCACCTCTGCTTCACAGAGTGTGAGTTTGACAAGGCCAACAGGACTAAAGACGTCTGCAAAAATCAGAAATGCAATCCTGAGGCCACCAAACCAGACACCCTCCATCCCCTTGGCTGCACCTAGAACAACCAGAACCTGCAACAAAAGGCAGCCCTGGCGGAGTCCCACCCCCAGCTCACGACCATCATTGTGGTCAAACTCACTCATGTCGTTTTCTCTCACTATAAAGAAAGTCAAACTGATGACTTATGACTCTGATGAAGAATTTCCATAAAGAAAACATGATTTGTGAAATAAAAGGCACACATCCAAGTAAGTAACCACAAATATTTACAGGCCTCTGCTAGCATGATTATGTAAGCCTGGACAGGTTCAGACCTGCCAGGGGGGGGGGGGACTCTCCAGGAAGAATATAAAATTCTTCCATTTGTGCAAACATGACCATTTGTCAGTGTTTATGTAGCTTCCACCCGTATTTTAGCTGTGACGTAGCTTTTAACAGCTACATCATCTGTGTTGATAGATAACCTGACAGCATGTGGTGCACTCTTCTGTCATCTCCAACTCAATCTTGGTCCTGATGTTTAGTTTCGATCACCTCTCTAATGGGAGGTTGTGGTGTGTCAGTGTTTGTTTACAACCAAAATGCCTTTGTGTGTTCTCGCTGCACCCATCTGAAATTGAGGCTGCATCCAGAAGAGACGGACGAAAGTGTCCTAGAAAGCAGCAGGAACAAGGGAGGGGGAAAAGAGAAAATTCTAACTTTTTATGTTGCGTAACATAATACAGTTTTTGAGCTCACGATGAAGACTATTTGAAAAAGGTCCTTTTGACATCTTCAGTTTCCCTCTTTATTCATAACATGGCTGAAGTACAAAAGCCATAAAGCCACCAAAAACAGAGATTTTCTGATGCTACCTCCCCACCCCAATGTCAACACCAGTTCTATATGAACTGGATATTATTAACAATTTAAAAATATTTTTTAAACAACAAGGCATTTCCATTGTGATATTTGAACATATTTGGGGTTAAATATGTTCCCTGTAAAGCTGACTGACAGCACTTCTTTATGCCAACATGAAACATGACCAGAAATATAATCGTACCACTTGAAGATGACAGTCGAAGAGACTGGACGATTCACACCGCAGTCGCCATGGAAAACATGAGATCACATTTCATGACAAATGAGCCCTTCAGACCAAACAGCAACCATCCCACTTCTGGGTCAAAGCTCATCCAGGAAGTACGTTTTGTTGCAGTTCCTCCACTGACAAGGTCAACTTAAAGAATATTTAGTAGTGGTACAAAAAACGTTTTTTTTTGTTTTTTTTCATCTGTGGTTACATATTACATCAATGACAACTGTCCGGGGATGAATTTTTTTGTGCCGCATTAGATAAATTTATATCAAGCAATAAAGTCGACCAATCAGAGTACCAGACATCACTTGACATGCTTGACTGACAGCTAGCTGTTGGCTTTAACAGCTGCCCACGTAGTACAGAAGCAAGAAACGTTCACAATGCAGCTGCTTGTGCACGCAAACAGCAGCGACTGCTAATCAAACTGTAGTTATATCCCAGGTCTTAGTCTGTTGAAAGATTGATCAGTTGGACACGTGCATTCAAAAGTTAGGTTCACACCTAAAGTACATTTTTCACACATTTGGAGATTTCATCTGAAATTTGAATAACCTTAATTTTTGTGAGCAGTGTATGAATTTCAAAGCCAACAAGACCAAACCTGGCCTACTTGGAACTCAGAAGCGGCCAGTGTACTTGCTAAGAACTAAAATACTGTTACAACTGGTATTACTTACTAATTGATATTATAATTAAATTACTTAAATTATGTCAAAGTTCTTTCACACATAAATGTGTGGCTAACAATCAAGAAAAAACTTTTTAAAACCAGCATCAGTCATAATCATACAGATATATATATATATATATATATATATATACACACACACCCATATATATATACACACACACACACACACATACCTTTTTAACTGATTTATTTTTCCTCAATCCAGGTCTTTGG
>JBAMYA010039559.1:0-15382 GCA_037176975.1 Arrhamphus sclerolepis | reverse complement strand
CCATTGCTCTTGTTTTTTTGTTGTTTTTTTTTGTTTGTGTGTTTTTTTGTTTGTTGTTTTTTTCTTTGTTTTTTGTCCTGTATGTTATATTAATTTTTTTTTTTTTTTTTTTATAAAATCAGTTATCTGGTTTGAGTAATATGAAAAAAAATTAATTTGTTAATATCCTTAAACAAATCGTTTACAAAAATGTAGAGCTTAATTTTTGAGTTCCTCGGGCAACTAAAATAAAACAAAGAAATGTTTCATAAAATGTTTCTTTGGTTTGGCTAAACATTCTAGTGTTTCAGTAGTGCTAGTTAGCTTAGTTTACCAGCACCCTAAACTGTTTAACAAATATATAATAAGTGTATCATGATACTTTTATTAATTTAACTACAGCTACAGCTTCAGTTTGGCTTCACTATTTTGTGTGTGTGTATGTGTGTGCATTTTGTTTTTGTTTATTTATTTATTTATTTTACAGCTCTGGCCGAGATTTTAAGTGTGAAGGAAAACTCGGGGAGAAAGTTGTTCTATGTGCACTACATTGACTGTGAGTAAAGTTTTTTTTTAGTTTTGGTTTGGGTTTTTTTGTTGGTATGTCACTGTTATGGCTGAGAGTCAAACTGTGAAACAACTTAAATTCAGAATTGATTCTTGTTTCTATAATACACTTAACATTTACACGCACACAGAGGTTTTTTCATTGCATCCACTTTGTGAGGCACTTGAGATTTGATGCAAATTTATGAAATATTTAGCCCAAATAATTGGTAACATGTTTTTAATGACATTTCCTGTGCCTAAAGTCAACAAACGCCTGGATGAGTGGGTCACAGCAGACAGGTTGGACATGAAAAAGCTTCAGTTTCCCAAAAAAGAAGCTAAAACACCAACCAAGAATGGTCTTCCAGGCTCCCGTCCCAGTTCACCAGAGAGAGAAGTGGTGAGTATATTCCACAATACTTAACATCTCTTTCAGAAGCTCAGACACTGCAAAACCACGCCAAAGACTATCGTAGTTTGTTGTTGTTTTAAAGTAGTTAATACCTTTTGAATATGCATCTTTATCCCAGTGTGCTTGGCAGTTGTGAAAAAATAGGGTAATTGTAAAAGATTGATTTCAAATCAAATAACTCAGTGAGGAAGCTTAATCTCGTTTGGTGTTTTTGTACTTTAATATACATATTTAAAAGCTAAAGTTTGTTTAGTTTTTCTCTTTAAGATTTTTTTTAATAAATAGAGCATTATGATGTTTTTAATATGTCAGATGTGTGTTTATTTTCTGACTTGTGTATTTGCAGGATTGTCTGGTTTTCTAGAGGGGAAAACAACATAAAAAGAAGATATTAGCAATAATCTTTTTACTAATAAATATATTTGCTGCTCAGACTTCATGTTAAAGAATGAACCACTCTATTTTCTTAGTTACCACAAAAATGCTGGTATAATTAGTGGCTATTTATTTTTTCCCCCCACTGGAATGATTGTGTTTGCCACATACATGATCCAGTGACAGCTGGAAGTCTATAGGACACAAGACTTACTGATCAGATATTTAAGAACTTTCCAGGTAAAACAGTTGGTGAAGCACTGTCGTACAGCATATTTAATTTCAGAAGCTTCAACCAAAATTAAAGTCTGATTCTGTTGGAACCATCTCTACTCAAGAGATCATTTGTTAGAGCTGGGCAAAAAGGAATCTTTCAATTTATGTGGTCATTTTTTTAAAATGAGACATAGAATAAGACAATACCTTTAATATTGGAATGTGCTCTTTCTCTCCTCGCAGCCTAGTCCCCACTGTCCCCTTTGGGAGCTTCAGATTCACTAACAACTCGCCACCATTGTTGCCAGCTTTGCAGCTTTGTCTTCATGTTGTCAGAAATATACGTAGAATCACATCTCGAGATGTTCTGGACACATTGGTCTCTGTTTAAGAGAGACGTCAGAGCTTTGTGGGAACAGGCTTTATGGTTTGTTAGTGGTCAGCTTTTCCTTCTGCATAACTCTGTCTGGGTCAGGTTTCAGCCACTGTTGCAGACTTGTGTGTGTGTGTGTATACACATATATATATGTGTGTGTGTGTAAAAAAGTGTGTTAAAAGTCTGTTTAATTAACAAAAGTATATTTGAGAGAAAAGAATAGGAGCTGAGCAAAGAGATTTTGAGGGCTGACAGTGGCCAAAATGCAAATGCTTATGATAAATGACATGGCTGTCAAAGGCACTAAATGCTATATGAGAATAATCTGGTTGTAAAATACAACCTCAGATGAGGAATATAAGATGTGCTGTACATGGCACCAAAATTAGGTCAAAATGTACAAGCAGTGTACATAAAAAAAGTACATCACTGCTTCCATGGGAAATGGGAGGTAAAGTAGCACCTAAGTGTTCTTAATTACATGCACTTGATTAATTGATCCTGCTAGAGAGAAAGCCCCTAGGAGTGCATTTTTTTGGCTGGCGTGGCGGGGTACCAGGGGCACCCCATCAGGCTGTGACCGTCTTTTGTTTTTGCAAGTGTGCCTTGTTAGGAAGGATTTATAAAAATAAAAACATGGGAGCATGGCTTAGATTTGCTAAATTTAATCTGAACAAACCACTGGTAGGCCAAAGGGGAAACATGTATTACAGCTCTGTAGACCAAAAGTCATCAATGTTTTTAATGTTTCTTTATGTGAATATTTTGTATTATTTAATGTTGTTATAATTACAGTAAGTATTTATCATTGCTACTATTTATATCATTTTCCTTTGGGAATTGAATTGAATTGAATTGAATTCTGGCCATTGTCAGCCAGTATCAGCCTTAACATGTATTTGCTTTTCTCATGTGAGGTGAGTGTGAAGAGAGATACAAGCACTGAAATGGCTTTTCAGAAGAAACAGGTAATTTAATGCAACATTGAAATATATTGTATGAAACGTATTGTCTTATTTTATATCTTGTTTGACAGAAACAGTGACATGAAAGCTTCTATATGCTGCCCAGTCCTTGGGTTTTATACAGAACGCTTCATTCTAAGAAAGCTCAGTTTTGATTATTAACTTTTTGTTGTCACAGTTTTTCAGTTTTCATTTAGACACTAATGACTTATAAATAGCATCTGTGGCAGTCTCTGATTTAATGTTAAATATTCTCAAATCATAAGGCAGGAATTCACTGTTCATAAAATCTAACTATTAACCTGAGGATTAACGTGAATGTCAGTTAATCCCCTTCCTTCTCTTCCTTTATGTTCAATTCAGAGGAAGAGTCTAGATCTCAACCTTCAATCTGCCACAGCTCCTTCCAGAGGCAAAACTCTCCCCACGCCGGTACAAGTTGAATTTACCCATTCTAGAGATGACTAAGACCTTAAACCTGGTGTTAACATGTACTTTGTCTAATCATACAGCTGTGGACTTGTTTGAACTGCAAAGGAATCTTGGTTTTAAGTGCGATGACATTCCACAGGAAGATAATTATTCAGTTGTCAGTTATATTCTCTAGACCTTTCAAGTCACATTGCACCTTGTAATCTCTCAATATAACTTGCACACTTTTTCTTTTGGATAATCTCTTGTATAGGGATTGTCAAAATGGGTTATGTTATGATCATTTCTCACATGTTTTCTTAGATATATTACCTAAATGTGTTGAAATAAATAAGGAAAGTTACAGCCTCTGGGGCAACAACAAAATAAATGGTACATGAGAGAAATAGGAAGCAGACTCTTTATGTCTGCAACTAGGACTTTATTTAAAGAAACAAAGCAAAATGAAACTAAAATGCAGCTTCTATAAAGCACCTTATCCATGTCCATCACATCTCAATATCACGTTTAAATTGGATGTGAGTTATTAGAGGTAAATATTAGTCTGGACATGACAAGAACTAACACAAGAGATGTTACATTTAGTTTCCTGTGACTTTTAAACAGACAGTCTTAGCTGTGTCAGTACGCAAAAATGATATAATTAATCATAATGTGTATTTTGGTGCCTCTGGTCAAGCTGAAACGTAAAAGCAAAATCTTGGGAAAACAAGCACATTCAGTCATGCATTTAATCTGTTTTCTTTCATTTTAAGAGGAAAGTCTAATAATGCATATTTGTTGCAGAAGAGGAAAGTAGAAACTGTTGCCATGGCAACTCAGGTGTCACCAGCAACCCCTGTGTCGTCATTAACAAGTTCAACTGAGGCCCCCCAAGCAGCCGTTTTTCCTGTTGTGAGGGAGCCCAGCACCTTTAAGTCCCGAGAAGACCATGAGCAGCTCTCTTCACTCACAACGGTAAAAAAGATCCTCTGGTATGAAAATACAGTATTTCAGTCGAAGCCCTTTATAATTTAGTGATGTACACTTTCCCTTTTCTTTCTAACAGCAAAATGGCACTGCTCGACGCCTCATCCCCCCTCAGCCTGGGAGGAAGAGGAAAGCCAACTGTGGGGGAACTGATGAGGTAACTAATATATTTCCATCCTCATTTTTTTCTTTTCTTTTTTATTTATTTTTTTATTGCTTATGTCTGCACTTTTTATCAAGTAGCCTCAAGGTTTTATAGCATGTTGATTTTTTTTTTTAAATAGTAAACTTAAATACATTTACCTTTTATAGAGAAGTATAATTGTGATGACATTTTTTTTAGCAGTTAAAATAACGTGTAGATTAGTGTAAAGTTGTTTCATAATCCAATAAAGTTTTAGAAGTTTAATGCAGTAAAAACTGGAAAAGTCAATCCATGAAAGCTCTGGCATCTTTAAAATAAGATATTTTTTTTAATGTTAAAGTAAAATAAATTTTAATTGCTGTCTTTATGCGGTTTGTGTAACTAACTGGACAGTAGCTGCAGTGTTTACTTCCTGAGCACTTTCATTTTATTTACAGCAGTCGATTAATTATATGTAGCAGCTCTCTGTTGTTTGGTCTCTGGTCTAAAATCTGTTCTCATATTAGGCTGTTTTGTTTTAATGTTGTTTGCTTATCAGATCAGATGTTTTGTTATCAGGCTTTTCAGACTAGACACAATGACCTACAACATTCTGGCAATTAGTGGAGACCTTGTGTTGGTATACGTTTTAAAAACCACCGCGGTCGTTGTATGCACATTGTGTTTTTGAAGTTGTTTAGTTTCCAGGAACCTCAAGTAACATTATGGTAAGCTAATTGTTGTAAACCGCAGATACCAGATTTCTATTATATATCTATATATATTATTCTATTGTATTGTTTAATGTTAAATTGTTGTTCTACAATAAAAGAAACTGAAATTTGAGCTTATTTAGCAAGTTGAAGCTCCACTGAGTTTTCAAAGATTCTCCTTTCTTCCTGAATTATCACTCAGCTGTTGTTGTTGTTCAGTGGTTACTTCGTGTGCAGTAGCAATACTTCCAGTCCTATGTGAAATGAACATTTGTCACTGACAAACATTTATAGCGGTACTACTGGCTGGCTTGTGATGAACCTAACTTGAAATGTACAAAAACTGCTTATGTCACACTGAAGTTCAGAATTGCTCCAAATTGGCCCAAATGTTAATTTTAAGTTAAGATTGACTTCATTCCCCTCTTTAGTTTCCATAAGCCCTTCTTTTTGTGTCTTTTTCTACTAGATGATAAAGGTTTTGCAGTATAACAAGCCTCAAAGTGCCAGCGTCTTTCTACCACCACCAGAGGTCTGTTTTAATTTTCTATTATTGACCATTGATTGTGTGTTGCTGTCCAAATTCAGCTGTGTCTTAGTGGGTCCAATAAAACAGAGGTGCTTCTTACCTCAGACCCAAATGTAGTCCTGAATAAGCATCCATGATTGCTCGTGTAATCTGAATAATTAATTGAAATCTTAATGTGTTAAACTCTTATCATTCATATGATTAAACCGTCTTTGCTTAAATGCAGTTGTGAATGAGAATAAATTCTGAAATCTGATGTGTGTGATGTCCACACTGTTTGCCGCCAGGATTCCCAGGACAGTTCAGATGGCATACCAAGTGCGCCCCGTATGACAGGCAGTCTGGTTTCAGATCGCAGCCATGATGACATCATCACACGGATGAAAAATATTGAGTGTATAGAGCTAGGGCGGCACAGACTGAAGCCCTGGTACTTCTCACCGTACCCACAGGAACTCACCACATTACCCATCCTCTACCTCTGCGAATTCTGTCTCAAGTACCTCAAAAGTCTCAAGTGTCTTCAGAGGCATTTGGTAAGGATTTCTGTGAAAAATCTTAAATTATCCATGATTGCAGATGGCAAAGAAATCATTCAAGCCATTTTAAAATTATACAAGACATGATACATTATACACGTGCAGCACGCCAAACCAGTGGGGCGGGAAAAAGCTCAGCGTCAATACAATAACAACTAATAACGTCTTCTCTATGCTGTACTTGCAGTGAAAAACTTTCACAATATACTTCACTAAAGTGAGGGGGGGTGCTTAAGTATTTCACATAATCCCACTTTAAAAAAAAAAACCCAAAACCTAGAAATTTGAATATTTCCTGCTTTGATTATGACTGCATCCAGATTAACTGGATTTTAAGAAACCTTTTAAAGTGCAGCATCTTAGTCAGAGTAGGTCTTTTCTGAGGGAAATGTAGGAATAATAAACTGCAAGTAAATGCATCCAGTGTTGCGCTCAAATTCCGCTAGTTTGATGGAAATCGTTGCATGTCTCAAACGATTTACGCACGTTTTCTTTCATTGGTGCCAATGTTTTATGTCCGTCATTTTCAGACCAAATGTAACCTGAGACATCCTCCAGGGAACGAGATCTACCGCAAAGGCACCATCTCATTCTTTGAGATTGACGGAAGGAAAAACAAAGTAAGTGAAGAGATTTTATTTCTTCCTTCAGTTTTTCTAGTAGTATTATTATTATTGTTTGTGTTTGTTAATTTTTGACTCATACGTATCTCTTTTTTTTCCCTCAGAATTATTCCCAGAACCTGTGTTTACTGGCTAAGTGTTTCCTGGACCACAAAACGCTGTATTACGACACAGACCCGTTCCTCTTCTATGTAATGACAGAGTACGACTGCAAAGGCTTCCATATAGTGGGCTACTTCTCTAAGGTACATGACGCATGGAAAGAATTTGGAGTAAAGATGAATGTGTGTTTACAGTCCACTGGTAATGGCTCTGTATCCAGCCATGGGTGCCTAAGCTTTATTGTTGTTCCCTGATTGCAGGAAAAGGAGTCAACTGAAGATTACAATGTTGCCTGTATCCTGACCTTACCTCCCTACCAACGGAGGGGTTATGGGAAGTTGCTCATTGAGTTCAGTAAGTGTACCTCTGGAAGAAGATGTTCATGTTGTTGTTTGTGTGTTTGTGTAGGTGAGTTTGTGAAAGTGATCATTCCACCTGTTATTCTGTTTACTACATCTATCAGGTTACGAGCTGTCCAAAGTAGAGGGGAAGACAGGCACTCCTGAGAAGCCGCTGTCAGATCTCGGTCTCTTATCTTATCGTTCCTATTGGTCCCAGACCATCCTGGAAATTCTCATGGACCTTAAACCTGACAATGGAGAGAGGCCACAGATTACTATCAAGTATGTCATTTTTTTTACCTCAGCAAGTCTGCAAAGAATCAGTTTCATAACAGAAATTTTGAAGTATTACTTGTTTGTTTGCTTTTTTGTACAGTGAGATCAGTGAGATCACAAGTGTCAAGAAAGAAGACGTTATTTCAACGCTTCAGTATCTTAACCTAATCAACTACTACAAGGTGAGAAACCAACGTTCAGTTCAACTTTGTTACACGCTTTTGTTTCAACACTTTACAAAACACTTCAAATGAGAAGACAGTGGACTACTTATGTTTATGAGAATTAAAAAATGATTTCTAATAATGCATTGAATCAGGTTTGTATTTAGGCAGAGTCCTGCCTCCCATAGCAACTAGATATAAATAGAAGAAATTACTTTAAGACCTGTAATGTAGCTGCATAAAATAGAGTAATGAATAATGCTGCTGACCTGCAGTTAGGAGGCCAATTAGCAGCACAGCATCCAATAGTGAAAGAAAACTCAGTCATATTTAGTTGTGCTCAGCTGCACCACAGTTTAGTTTCCTATACTGGTTTTTGCCACCCTTCTGTTGGGGTACAAAAACCAGTGGTATGATGCTTTGAAGGTGGAGCTAGAAACTGCTGATTGGCCAACAAAGGATCAACTGTGACAGATATAAACACAATGCGTATCATTTTAAAGTCTATTGTCAAACTAACGTTTAAAACTGCCATCAGTTAGTGATTCCCAAAATGTCTGCTGCATAAAGTAAAAATACTGAAATACGCTGGGATTTTGGGCCAATTAGACAATAGATTTAAACAGTGGATCACAAAAGGGATCACCTGTTACTGCACTATTTCCAACACTTTTCAGCAACTTACAAAAACACTTAACCTAGAGAAGCTAGACGTCTATAGATATTTACTTTTAAGGAGTTACTTTGAGAAAGATATCAAACATGCTGAGGATGCAGGAGCAGACATAATTAATGTTTTTGTAGATATTAAAGGAAAAACAAATAAAATAAAAAAGAATTCTACAGTCTCTTCTCTCTTGCAGCAAGAAAGAGGTCACTCAACAATGCATGTTCAGACCAGACGAGAGAAAGATGCAAATGTTAAATTAACTGAAGAGGAATGGTTAAATATTTGTAAAACACAATCCACTACCCCTAGTTCACTTCTGTGGAGAGAATACATCTGGAAAAATAATTTAAGTTTTTTCATTAGCCCCAAAATAAAGCAATTAGTAAACAAACAAACAGAGCTCGGGCATTGCTGGAGATTGTGTGGGAATGACTCTGCAAGACATTTCCACATTTTCTGGGACTGTCCTGCTATCTCCTCCTACTGGAAGGACATTATCTCCACAATCGGATCCATTATTAGAACATAGATTAACTTTACTTTTGATGCTATTTATTTGGGAAATATACCAGAGGAGCTTCAAAGAGGGAAAAGATATTTGTTGCAGATATTACTAGCTTGTTGTAAAAAAGGTGCAACCAAAAAATGGCTAAATAAAGGACCCCCATTAATTAGTTAATGGGAAAAAAATATCTGGGAAATTCATAATATGGAATAAATTACATTTTCTCTAAGATACACCATCTCTACAGCCTCTAGTCTTGCTTGGACTCAACTGAGCAACAGTGAACTTGAATGATAAAACTTGATGGAAATGTGATTCTTGTGTAATCTGATGTACCCCATTTACATCTGTTCACGTAGAACAGACATCCTGCCGATCCCCCTGCCTGTTACGACGACCTTGTCTGTCTGTCCTCATGTTCATTTTTTTCTTTCTTTTTTTTTCTCTTTTGCTGTTGTTTCCAAAAAAATAAAAATCAAGTTAAAAAAATTACTGAAATAAATGTTACTTTTTCATCTCTTGAATGTAGGGTCAGTACATTCTGACTCTCTCAGAGGAAATTGTGGAGGGGCACGAGAAAGCAATGCAGAAGAGGCATCTGCGCATTGATCCTAAATGCCTTCACTTCACTCCAAAGGACTGGAGCAAACGAGGAAAGTGGTAAAACCTCAGCGCGGCATCAGATCAAGACGGCACGTGAAGAAAGTGTTGGATCAAATTAAGATTTTTGTCCTCGAGGTCCTTTTTTTGTGCCCAGGGCTTCTCTTCAGATCAGAAACAGTGAACACAGACTCACTTGAGGTGCATGAATGTTTGAGTAACACTCATTATGTAGTGTGAATTTATAAAGTTGTCAAACTTGGGGACTGCTTAACAGTGACCCAGCCAAAAAACAATATGACACGCCCTCTACTGTGTAAAAGACCAAAACAGTGCTTAAAAGTGATACAAATCGGCTGTTTAATAGTATAATACAAAACCTAAAAGTGCAGCATATGAAGCCATCTAATACTGGCTTCATGGTTTTACAGCGAAATGTCGTCTTGTTGTTGCTTTTGACAAAACAAAACAAGTCTGTCTGCGTCGTCTACATTTTCCAAATGAGGATTTTGTGACTTTTGTATCCCAGTCAGGTTTGATTGTAGACATTATGTAACTTAATTCTTGTCATCTAAAAGTCAAAGTGAAACGTTTCACTTTGTCGAACGTGGTGGAACGTAGCCTCATTAAACAAATAAACAACTAACATTTGAGTAACGCTCCAAAATGAAGTCATGTTGTTTAAATGTGGTTCCTTGTGGTAATTGTTCAGGCTTCTGGGCACTTCTTCAGTTCCTCCTGCAAGATGAAAGAGTTACTGAAATGTTTTCAAGAAGTTTAAACATATAGAGCAGTTGAGATTTTCAGATGGGAGTGGCATTCCTGCCCGTACAGATCATCGTGTCAGCAGAGGAAATTTCTATTTGCTATTCTTTTGGAGTGCCAAAAGCCATATTTTTGTGGCTGCCTTTTAGCATCACCTTATGAAGGCTCACTTGTAATTAAAAAAAGGCTAAATATCAAAATATACATGCTTAAAATTGTGTAAGAAACAACATGTACAAATTAAATATTTCTCCTTAAAT
The DNA here is from genome assembly GCA_037176975.1 of Arrhamphus sclerolepis. NCBI lineage: Eukaryota > Metazoa > Chordata > Actinopteri > Beloniformes > Hemiramphidae > Arrhamphus > Arrhamphus sclerolepis. The sequence goes on along the minus strand of JBAMYA010039559.1, from coordinate 4,898 downwards.
GTGTTTTTATCATCGTGATCATTCAGAAAGGTTGTGTTGTTGTTTTTTTTTTTAGCCTCATAATTGACGACAAGAATAACTTTTCCGAGTTAAAGCTATGTTCCCTTTGGCTGTGCATATACTGTACATAGAAGCCATGCTGAACTGTTAGAAGAATGTACATTTTAGTGTAAAAAGTTGAGGGTTTTTTTGTTTTTCTTTTTTTAAGCACACTTCTTATTTAACAGGGTTCACAACACCAACCTAAAAGTGATATCTTACCTTTTGTTTGTGTTTTATGTTTACATGTAAAGAAAATGGTGAATTTCGCTGTTGAAATTATTTAGTATATGTTTATGTGAAACATTTGACTGTCATTTGGACGTTTGATATGAAAAGCTTGTTGAATTTATTAAAAAAAAATTCTTCAAAATCTCAAAAGTGTCTTTGGTTTGTATATCTTTATGCTGATTAGCCACATTGAGCAAAATAAAGATGGTCATGCAATGTGTAACATCTTGACTGCATTTGGATTTGATCCTGATGAAAAGATCTGCGCTGGGAGTTTAATCTCGCAAGAGAAGGCTTTTTAAATTGTCTGCTGAAGAGGATGGATGAGCTGATGTCATGGGCAAGAATGAAGATCAAGCCCTTCAAGTCTTGTATCCTGTCACTCAGAAGACGAGTCAGAAAGGACAGCACCAACTTTACCATTGGAGGAGAAAGAATCCCACTTCCATCAGAGAAACCCATCAAAAGCCTGGGGAGGCAGTACGCTGCAGAGCTCTCTGTCAAGCAGCAGGTGAGACAAGAGGAACCAAAAGCCAGGGTAAAAACCACAGAGCCAATGGACCCAACGTTGCTGAAGGCACCGGAGCCACAGGGGAAGAAGGTCCTATGGTGGAGGCAGTGCACCCATGTGAGCACAAAGACCCAGTTGTCACCACCTCAGACAGAACGGAGTCAAACGCCGAGACCAAGAAACCAGCCAGAAGGAGTAAGATCAAGTGGCCGAAGACAAACGAAGCAGAGACATGTTGCACATTGGACACAGACCTGATCAAGACCCTAAAGGAATCACTGCATGGAGGGGCTGAGTCTAAACTCAACCATATTTGGGACGTTATACACCAGACCTGTAAGGACAGGTTTGGCGAAATCTTCCCCAAATAGAGGAGGACTGCCCTGAGAGAGAAGGGAGGAGAGAAAAGGAAAGCCTCCAGCTGGTGCAAAGGCACCGGCAACTCCGTAAGAACTGGAAGAAGGCAAGCCAAGCAGAGAAAGAGGGTCTGAAAGCCCTGTGAGAGGAGGTCAGGAAAAGGCTAGCTGGGCTTCGCAGAGCTGAACGCATTCACAAGCGCAGCAGACAGAAGCAAAAAGAGCGAGCCAGCTTCTTCAAAGATCCTTTCAAGCACGCCAGACAGCTGCTGGAGGAAAAGAAGAGTGGCAAGCTCAAAACCACCAGGGAGCAACTGGAACAGCATGTCAAAGAGCTGTACAGTGTTCCCCAAAGGAGTGTCCCCTTAGGAACACCAGGATACGTACCGCGGCCTACACAGCCAACAGCTGAGTTCAACATCATGCCCCCCAAGCTTAGTGAGGACAGACAAGTCGTGGAGAAGGAAAGGTCCTCTTCTGCACCAGGCCCCAATGGAGTCCGCTATAAGCTCTGTAAGAACTGTCCCAAGCTGCTAGAGCTGCTATGGTACTTTATGAGAACTGCCTGGAAAAAACAACTCATCCCATCTGAGTGGCAAATAACGGTAGCAGTTTTTATTCACAAGGAAACAAACTCAAAGACATTGGCCAATTCCGTAACATCGCCCGACTGAATGCAGAAGGAAAGATCTTCTTCTCAGCACTAGCCAAAAGGATGACCAACTACCTTCTTGGGAACGGCTACGTCAACACCAACTGCCAGAAGGCAGGAGTCCCAGGTTTCCCAGGATGTGTAGAGTACTGCACAACGATCTGGGGCCAGATCCAGAAGGCTAAGTGGGAGAAGACCGAACCGCGTGTCTGCACGTATGGATCAGTCCCACACCAGATAATCAACTCTGCCATGGACTTCTGCCACATGCCCTCTTGTGTCAAGAAGATGGTAGCACAGTATTTTAACAACCTGCAGATGTGTTTCTCTCTCTGGGATTTCACCACTGGTTGGCAGCGACTTGAAGTGGGAATTGCAATGGGGTGTGCCATTTCTCCAATACTGTTCGTAGCAGCATTTGAGGTTATCCTCATCGGAGCAAGGCAATGGTTGGAGGGATCAAACTGCCAACTGGTCAGAGGCTTCCCCCACTGAGGAGCTTCATGGCCAATGGACAGCACCACCTTTACTGTCGGAGGAGAAAGAATCCCACTTCTATCAGAGCAACCTATCAAAAGCCTGGGGAGGGAGCACACTGCACAGCTCTCTGACAAGCAGATGGGGAAACTGTCGTGAAACAGCTCTCTGATGGCTTGGCAAGGATCGACCAAAGCCAACTCCCTGGGAAGTACAAGGTCTGGTGCTACCAGTTTATCCTTTACAGGAGGGTAATGTGGCCCCTGAAAATGAGTGAGATCCCCTCATCAACTGTGAGTAAGATGGATGGAAAAGCCAACTCATTCATGTGAAACTGGTTGGGGCCGCCTATCTGAAGTTCATCTCTTTGGAAAGAACATGCTACAGCTACCACTGCAGTCCCTTCAGTTGGGCTACATGCAAGAGAAGACCTGGTTGGTTCTCGAGCTAAGAGAGTCCACGGACGAGTCAGTAAGGAATGCAAATGCCAAGGTCCTAACTGGCCACAAGTGGAATGCCCAGATTGAGGTCGACCAAGCTGTCAGCCGGCTTCAACACCAGGAGGTCATGGGCAGAGTCCATGCAGGAAGAGCAGGCCCAGGAAGGGGAGAGGCTCCACGCTTCTGGTCCAAGGCCAACCACAAGGAAAGGAAGGAGATGGTGGTGGCAGAGATGACAAGGATGGAAGAAGACCACTACAGGATCAAGGCCGTGTTGCAGGGCTGGCAAGGGAGCTGGACAACCTGAGAGGGAATCGCGAACAGGAACATCAGTTGGTCAGACTTGTGGAAGATCCTACAGGCATGGATAGTGGTTTCTGGCTGATTATAATGTACAATATATAATCCTGTGAGGAGTGAAAAAACTGTGCTGGTATGAACATTCCTGTTGTATGTCTGTATTTGAGAGACTGAATGAGTAATGTGTTGAAGTTTTTTGTTGCGTAAGTGTTTGTCACATTAATTTAATGACTCTAAAGATCCCTGAAATACACAGAGTAATGTTTGTTTTTTTCAAATTAAATGGGAAACCTTGTATTGGAAATAAATGACAGTTACATTGTTACAGGCCTATGCTCAGTCCAGTGTGGATTAAGAAGGTGCTTAAGCACAAATTTGTACCCAGGACAGATTATCTTTATTTCTGCCACAGAGAAATAAAGATAATCTCTCCTGGGTACAAATTTGTTTTTACAAAAGTTCAAACTACAGTTCCAAGTACGGAAGGAGGGATGTTAACCTTAAAGGTGACTTCCACTGTTCTTTTGTTTTTTTGGATGAGCATTGCTCACGGAGGGATCCACCATGTTCCTCCTGCAGCTACTCCAGACAGGTGGGTCACTGAACCTGAGGATGCACGTTGCTGTCAGTAACCAGTACTGCTGTTTTAAATGCCATGAAATCAGGCCTGAAGATTTATCTGCACTCCTCTGACGCTGTTTCACTGCAGCTCTGGTGAAGTCACACCCATTTTCTATCTGCACCTGGCCGAACCACACTCGTCCCTGCGAGGACAGAGAGGAATTTCACACTAATCTAACATCCTCCCCACATTTCTCAGATGAGCACTCTTCCTGACAAACAGATTTCCTCATCCTGACTCCTGACTGGTGCTAGATCCTGAATTATGTATCTTTGCATTTCTTGTTTTGTTTTTTCCATTTATAGTTTCAGCTATTTTTACTCTTAATGGGACCCACCATCAACCGTTAATGATAACCCACAACCCAAAAATCAACTTCTCAAATTTATTTAATTAAAAAACGGTTTCGTTTGCACCTGAGATAGTACAGAATATCAGTGTATGCCAAGTTCAGTGATGAACCAAAACAGATGGCACTGCAAGAGAGGAAAATATTCCCTTTTACACTCAGTTAGCTGCATTTTAATTAAAACCAACAGTGCATCTTAGGGACACAAGGTTTCAAGAATATTAATGCAACTGTGGTTGTGACAACCCTGCATCAGTGGATACAACCTGAACAAGCCTGTCTTTATAGTATTCAGTCAGCACCACCAAAGATCACTCAAAAGTGCTTTCATGCACAAACATGAAATAAAATAGTCCAACTTCAGAGAAGTAGTTTCAAAAAGACTATATGTACCTTTAGCTTTTTCTTTTCTTTTCTTTTTTGCCTAAGCACACGCCCACGACTCCACGGTTCAGAATAACTTACATAAACAGTTATATTTTGCTACAATAATATGAAATGCAGTTTCAAAGCAGGCTGGAGGAAATATGAAAAACACATCCTTTGTTGGCCTTCAGCTGGTGCACATCTGCACATAGATAAATCTAACAATTATAGATAATAGCTGATGTCAGAGCTTTATCGTCTTTGATCCAGTGCATCTAACTGGGTAGTCTTGAATTGGAAGAACTTTGCTCTTTACGGTTGTGATTGCTGAGGAGGCAGTGTCAGTCAAGGAAGGACAAACCTCGTTTTCTATGCAGAGCTGTCAGAAGCACAAAGCTGCAGGTGTAGAAAATGTCCACATGGCGTCGCTGTAGCACTGAACGTCGTTGGGACATTTACCTGCTGATAAACACAAGTGTAAATATAATTTTAAAAAAAGTCGAGTATAAAAATCAAATGCAGCTGGATTCTGGAATGTTGACCCAGTATCAAAAG
>JBAMYA010039508.1:0-15387 GCA_037176975.1 Arrhamphus sclerolepis | reverse complement strand
AGGAGTGATACTTTTGGGTGGAAGTCACATATGTGGGGGAGCTGTGCTGCTTGGAGGAGGTCTGCGCTCTCCGAGTGCTTTCCTAGTTATTTTTTTTGTCACAAATTTCACAAAAATGTGCTACATTTATCATGAAATTGACTTCTGCACTTATCATATTTTTTTTCTTCATAAAAAAAGCAAAAGGGAAATTTCACAATACATCTTTTTTTCATAAAAAGTTCAATTTTGACATAAAATCCCAAATTTCATAACTTTTGTCATAAAAATTTTACTTTTGTTCTAAAATCCCAAATTTTAATTTTATAATCACAAATTAAAAAAAAAAGCTTCAAAAAAAACTTTTTAATAACCAAGATTTTTTTTATCATACGATCACAAATGTCACAAAATTGTGACTGAAAATTACAATTTCTTTTGTTATAAAATATCAACTTTTTTACAACATTTTCACATAAAATTAGAACAGTCGTAGAACTGGAAACTGATTTCTTCTAAAATGAAATGAAAAATCACAAGTTTAGACAAAAATTATCAACTTTTTGTTGAAAAAACCTTTACCAACATTTGCTAAATCCTAACTTTTTGACCTTTATCATAAAATTGACACTTTTGTACTAAAATTAAAATATTTTCAAAAATCACAAAATTAACAAAAAGAAAAAATTTGACTTTTTTTTGTTAAAAAAAACAGTTTTGTTTGTTACAAAATTTAGACTTTTTCACTAAAAATTAAAAATGTTTTTGTTGTTTGTAAAATTGAAAATTGAGTACAATTTTAAAGCGAGGTACAAGAGAAAGTGTGCGTGGTGAAACTCCAACACGAGCGTTCTGGAAACAGAGTCTGGGAGGCGTGTCTTTGAGCAGTCCTCGCTGCCACCGCTCAGGAAAGACTAAACGTAGGGCGTCACGGAGCCACAAAGTCAAATCAAAACAGATAAAAGGTGGAGGAAAAGTGCCGTGAAGACATGAGAGAGGAAGAAAGGCAGCAGAGGGGTGATGGGCAGCTCTGAAGTTTGAAGAGTAAAAGGATGGAAATGACAAAAAAAAAACAGAGCGATAACACGGCAGCGATGGCGTCACCAGCTCCAAGGACTTGTTTTGTCTCTGTGGGAATCAGAGAAGAGGAGGGCGTTTGTGACGGGGGGCTGAGGGTGGAGGGACTCCGGGGACGGCCAGCCTCCAGAAACCTCTTTCATGTGAGGCCGGACTCCTCGTTATCACGTTCTCAGTGCTGCTGACTCTGAATACCACGCCAAACGTCTGTAACACACCGGAAGGAAGAGCTCCATTATCCTTACTGCTGCTTCTGACATGACACACATGCTAGCGTTTGAATATATTCGATCTGAATCACATTAAAAACAAAAGACAGCAACGTACAGCCAAAGTAGCTTACAATTAATGTTTTGTATTAATTTTCCATGAAAACACATTTTCCGTGATCACATGGAAACATTCCCACCAGTGAGGCATGGTGGAGGGAGCATCATGAGTTGACCTGAAAAACAAAGCAGCTCTTCAGAAAGCTGTGGGTGATGTCACAGACAGTTTGTCCAGCTCTCCTTATACAATCAATGAGGCTCATCATCAGTCAGGCTGATGAGCCAATTAAACATACAGAGATGTGAACGTGTTTCTTCTGAGTCACATTCTCCCTTAAACATGTAAGAAAATATATAACTTCAAAAGAACTAGCTGCACAGATATGAAATATGACATGAAATAATGAGCTTATATGACATGTAGTAGTTTTGAATGTGCTTGCTATTTAAAAAAGAGATTTACGTCCTTCATTACAAAAAAATGATGGCAAACTAAACAATCAAATGTACAGGCTATGAATATACACACACATATTACATAAACAATAAACATTATGTATACTAGTGGTCAGTAGAGGAACTGCAGCCTCTAGTGGTCAGTAGAGGAACTGCAGCCTCTAGTGGTCAGTAGAGGAACTGCAGCCTCTAGAGGTCGGTAGAGGAACTGCAGCCTCTAGTGGTCAGTAGAGGAACTGCAGCCTCTAGAGGTCGGTAGAGGAATCAGTGAGGTGTATCAGACCATCCTGCTGGATGCAGCTCTCTTGTGATCCTCTGTTGTTGATCATCTTGCTCTCAAGTCTTAATTGATTTAGTCAGTCTTTCATCTCCATAATCTCGTTAATCCATCTGATTTATGCTCTCAGTTTCTGTTCTGACTCACGTAAATAGATGAAGAGAAACCAGACTGAACCAACATTCTAAAGAAGAAAGAAAAAACTGAAAAGACCCTCAGATCAGTGTTTCACCCTGAATCCTCATCTCAGGGGTAACTGAGCACGCAGCTTTAGATTTCACCAAAAAAGCTACAAAAAAAGACACAATAACTGCGTGAGCATACGAAAGACATGAAAAAACAGCTGAAATCACAAGAGCAACTAAGAGCTGACCCCCCACCCTCTCCCTCCAAAGGCTGCCAGACTACATCTCAGGCCACTTTCTCCACCAGATGAGCTCCTGCATCCAGCTGACCATGCAGTTACCACGGTGACCCTGCACCATCTCTGCTGCAGTCAATAGAGATGCTGGAGAACTGTGGGGCAGGAGGGCGGGGGCTTACTGGGAGGCATTAGTGTGATGTCACGATGTATTTCCCCTCAAACAGAACGTTCAGTCTCTGGACTCCGAAGGCGTCAGAGGTTGGCCGCTGAAAAGTTTCCATTTATACACGTTTGTTCTGAATATTCTGATGTTGTTTGGGGTTTTGAAGTAAAAAGGAGCTGAATCAGCTGATGGAGAAACTTAACAACTACACGTGAACCCTCCTAGTGAGGCCCTTTCTGGAGACTCTGAATAGAAATTAAAATTTCAGCAACTACAAGGTGTATTTGAATAAATTTGGTGTAAAAATAAAAGTTAACACATGTGAAATCTCAGCATTCACTGAACCAAGACCAATCTGCATTTTTTTGGGCTTGTTTCTAAAGGTTCTGGTTGCCTGTTAGAAACATGTGAAAGCCACATTCAAAATACGGTCTTATTTAACCAAATTAATTATTTTGTGTTAGTTATTGTGTGTCTCTAAAACTACTCTATTGTAGAGACCAGTCCAAGGTATATTCCTCTAGTGACCAGATATACCAAATTAATAAAATAAGTCTTTCCCAGACATGTAAATGAGTTGGATTTTAACATTAAACTGCAGAAAATCCAGTTAAACACGTGTTACAAACACATCCACTTTACTTCAACTCAGCACATAAGAGCACAAAAGCGAGACAGTAAAACCAAATAAAGTAATTGATTTTTTTTTCTACAGTCTTTACTTGCAGCTGTCTGTTGATCATAAATTGTGGCTTTCAAAATTGTCCACTCACTATGTCAGAGAGACAAAGAAGGACAGGGTGGACGTTTGACCCTGGCTGATGTAGGAAGGAAAGGGGGCAGAAAAAAAGAAAAAAGAGATGGAACAAGACAAAGGTGTGAAAATCAAAGAAGAGAGGATTTAGGGAGGAAAGTAGCAACAGGTCGGTGATGAGGAAGTGTTGAGGAACTGCAGCCTCTAGTGGTTAGTAGAGGAACTGCAGCCTCTACTTGTTGGTAGAGGAACTACAACAAAACTTACTTCCTAGTTGGACTGGGTTTCCTGGGCTGGTTTCAGGCAGGGGGAGGAGACAGTCTTTAGAAACATGAGAGTGACATCACAGAGATGTTCTCCAGCTCCTTTTATGGACTGTCTCTGACACGTATGTTCTTGGACTGCTTCACAGAGAAAACCCGCAAGAATGGAGAGAACACAAAAGGATCCATGTTGGATTTCAAACCTGGAACCTTCTTCTGACCACCAAACCACTGTTCACCACTTATAGGCTCATGTCACTGACACATTGAATTCCTGGTCCAACCAGTCACATGTGTACAATGACCCGTCTGCCCTTTGATTGGCTCTCCTACTTCCTTTGTTCCATGTTGTAACTGCACACCAGAACACTTAGGACCCTCAGGCTCCATCACCAGAGGCTGGCTCCAGCACTGTTGACCCTGAGGGTCCATGTCAGCGAGGGCCCTTGTCCCCTCCATCACCAGTCTTAGCAGGAGTGCTGGGACGTCCCCCCATCCTGGGACATCTCTCACATCTCCACAGAGATTGAGAAGCTGCCACTCACTTCTCCCAGATCTGCATCTTCGCGACCACAAACTGATGTCTTTCCCTCTTGGTGTTGTGCTATTTTTATTCTAAGTTAATGGTCTGTGTTGTATTTACATGATTTTCGTACCCTGCAAGGACCAGATGATTGCTGTAGGTAAATGACATCTTCATTCTCCATCAGCACTAACTTTTCCCATGAGCCACTGGGGCAGGGCGGATGTCCAGACCAATTGTCTCTAATGTCTCTGCTCTGCTTCAGCTAATCAGGTTGTTTGTTGTCTGTAAGACAAACAGACTGGTATCAACAGGAAGAAGGTGCAGCGTTTTATCTCTGCAGCCATTAAAGCTGCTGCACATGAACATTCTTGTAAACTCTGAAAATCCCAAATCAGATCCAGCTCAGTTTCTGTCTCCATGCAATCAGTTGATTCAGTTGTCAGAACCTGTTCTGCAGAGACTAGATTGGATCCTCTGACCCACATACGTAGGCCGAATCAGCGTTAGTTTAAATGTTCAGCAGAAAATCCATTCACGAAGTGAATAGACATTTCAATTGAGGTCAGTGCAAGAGGCAGAAGACACATCCAGTTTTCAAAGCGGAAGAAAACACACAATTCCCCTACCGACCAGTAGAGGCTGCAGTTCTTCTACTGCCCACTAGAGGCTGCTACCTCTCTTCCGACCCTTAGGGGCAGCAGTTCCTCTAGGGGCTGCTGTGCCTCTACCAACCATGAGAGCCTGCAAGTCCTCCGCTGACCGGTAGAGGCTACAGGTCCTCTAGAGACGATTAGAGGCTGTGGTTCCTCTACTGACTACTAGATCCTTCACTAGAGTTAAAACTCCATTTTAGCTATCCCAGCTCTCTTCTGGTGGAAGGCATGCTAAATTAGGGCAGCTGATCTATTACAACCAGAAGCTATGGAGAAAAGTACAATCAAGTTGTTTTTCATGTTTGCAGTAATGACGCCTGAATAATCTGGCTTTTTTTTGTGAACTTGAGCTATGCTAGTAAAGTCACCAAATGACTTTGGTCCATCAGACTCCCTCTGTCTCTGCTTGGAGCAAGTGACCATCTGGATGGAATCAAGCTTCCTTCAGTTAAATCAGGATCAGACAGAAATAATTTTACTTGGTAACTAAATAGTATTTAATTTACAACTTTGAACATTTATTAAGTCCCAGCCTCAGAATTTTCTTTTTAATAAAGTCAAAATTTCTTACAATTTTTGTCACAAAGCAGGTTCACACAAAGAATTTTATAAAGTTACTACAAATTAGAGTTCTCTCTTGTTATCAGTTTTTAAAGAAACAGTTTGACAGCTTTATTTTTCTTCAAATTTTTGAGATTTACTATTTTCTTCTTAACCTTTTACATGTTGCTGCATCGCCACGGATCACCTTCATGGGTTCATTGCCTCGTTGTATTGTAGATTTATAAAAAGAGGGCCCCAAAACAGAAAAAAAGAAGTTTAAACATACATATGGGTGAAATGACATTATTTGTTCTAAATAAATAAATACATTACTACTACTACAACTCATAATGATAATAATGATGATAAAATGATTCCAGTCTCAATACACGAACAGTATATGTAGACTTATCTACATATACTGTTCGTGTATTGAGAAAAGAAAATAGTATAAAGTGACTGAAGACTGTCTTTCCTGAGATGACGCACTGTTGACGTCAACTAGTGGTAGAACCCAGGAGCGCCGGAACCTAGAACGTCTGTGTGCTTTCATTGCCCCCATGTGGTCAATTTAATTATTACTTTTTTCTAAAAATTATAATTTTTAAAAAGAAAACACATACAAAATATGAATTTGTTAAAATAATACATTTTTTCCCTTTTATGAGACTTTTTTGTTACGTTTTTTTCTTTCTTTTTTTAATAGGTCGGAACATTCGTCAGTTGTTCCTTGTTTCCTCAGGCGGACACGGACGAGTAGGAGCAGATCAAAATGGCGAGCCAAGAGGAGTCCGTGCGGGAGTTCGTGGCTGTTACCGACGTGGACGAGGAGCGGGCCCGCTTCTTTCTGGAATCCGCTGGCTGGAACCTACAGGCGAGGCTTCTTTGCAAGTTCTCGGGCGGTTCCGGCGGGCCGCGGAGCGGTCCGTCGGAGGGAAATCGCGGTTACATATGTTTGTGCCGGCTAATGTTAGCTGCGTTACCGGTCATTTGTGCAAGTCACTGTTTGACGGATTCCTGGCAATTCAAGATGATTTCTGTCGCCCACTGAACTGTCGCTTAGCTGACACTGTAACCGAGACACGGACAGTCCCGGTGTCTGTCTGTCCAGCAATCAGGATAGTCTCTGGTGACGTCTTTTACATTTTATTTGCCGCGTAGAGCCGCAGCGGCAGCTTGTACCGCTGCTGTGTCCGCAGGAATTTCCCTCTCAAAAAACAGCGGCCTCGTCATGAATACGTACGACATAACAATAGTAAAGTCATGAAACGTTGTAGCTTAAATGCACCACCTGACCGAAACTAGCCATGCCTTTAGACCAGCTTAAGATTCGATTACGTTCACACTTAGGTCGTTTACATATAAGTAGAACCGTCTCCTTTCAGAAGACCCATTTTTATAATCCTGATACAGTTTTCTAAGATTTAAAACAAATTAAGGATAATTTTCAAATATTATTCCATTCTGTATCTGTGTTCATCGTGGCTGTTTTTAGGGGGCGGAGTCAGGAACTCAACCACACTCCACCCACTTGGTTCTTTTTCATATGGTGTTATAGCTTTGGGCTACTGATTAAGACAGTTGGTTAGTTATTTTATTGTATTTTGAGGTTAGTATTTTAAGTTACATCACTGCAATGCCTAGATTCCTAATATTAATAAAAGATAAGATCATGTGGGATCATTGACCCCACAGTAGGGAAATTCACTGGCTATAACAGCTCAGAAACATAGTGTGCAAAAAACAACATTAAATCATAAATAAAAAATAATGTAATGTATATATGTATTTGTGTAACAACAGGTTACCTACATCGTGACAGAATTGGAAGTGTGTGAAAGCTATGTCATAGACCTGTCTGTGGAGTGGAAACGGATAACAATAAATGAGTCAAGAGTACAGCTAAATTGTGGAGTTGTTCAGTTTAACAGCGGTGGGAATAAAGAGCTGTGGTAGCTCTCCTTTGTACACTAGATAAATATACGTATGAAATACCTGCTAAATTTAAAAAAAAAAATTGCATTAAAGGAGATTTCCCAAGGTCTTAATGAAATTACTTTTTGATGCTCAAAACAGTGTTAAAGGGACAAAAAAAACCAACTTCCTTCCATTCTTTGCAAGTCTGTTCATATGAATTGTTTTTAGGGGCGGAGTTAGCATGTCAGTCAGGCTCCACCCTATTTTGGGGCATGGTTCTTTTGAAACTGATATCAGAGGTTTTTACTACTGACTGCAAGGCAACATGAAGGAATCCAAATGTGAGACCAGGTGGAGCTAAAATCTAACCTGAAGTTGACAGAGATTAGAAAGTCCTGGTTTCAGACTCAGAGTTTTAGAGTTCTTCGGATGACTCTGGGAGTCCCCTCCTTATTCCGCCTCCACTCCATTAACTGACTGACTGAACACTCTTTTTCCTAAAACCCCCAGATTCTATCTCATCACCTTTTTTTTTTTTTTTTTTTTTTTTTTTGACAAGTGCAGGACAGCTGAGTTCTGCAGTCGCGCATGCGCTCTGCAGCCATCACATTATGAGAGGCGACGCTCGAGAGAAGCTCCAGAGGTAGAAAAGCTCCTTGTCTTCATGATTTTCCGCATATTTTAACATTCTAGCAAGTGACATGGTTTTATGAAGACTTTCGCTTCCAGAGGAGCTCGCTGTCCTACGAGAAGAGCGTCTGTTTGTGGCTTTTTATACTGAGCTGAGGCTAACAGTTAGCTGTTAGCGTTCGTACAGTCAATGAAGACTCAATTCCGTTCAGCTACACGAGCTCAACTAGCTGCTTTGAGCATTTGTTGTCCGCCTTCGCCTGAGTGTGTAGGTCGCCGACGTGTAGTCTGAAATTTTTTTCGGTGCTTACGGATGTCTAAAACTTACACAGACAGCATTAGCTTTGGAGTCGCTGTCAAATAACTGAATCAGAGAGGCGGGCTCGTTTTTGACTGACAGCAGAGCCGCCCAATGAAAAAGCATCTAGCGTTGGTCGTAGGCCAATCAGCATCCTTTCAATTGGAGCCTGTCAAAGCTTCAAAACGTAAGACTTTACCCATTATTTATGTTTTCATTTCATAATAAACTGTTATGTCGTAACGTTGAAACTCATCATAAAAATCGTATTAATACATACATTCTCAGCACTTTTTGTATTAAGTAATTTATTTATTTCAATGTAAGTTCTTACATGTTTTGAACCTCTAATTGTCATATATGGGCCGTATGCCTCACGTATCTGAGAATATAAATCTTGCATTTTAGCTCTAAATACATAATTCCTTGATTATCTTTTTACTACAAGATATAATTTGATAGAACACAGCCTACTATTTATTACAGAGTACTGTATGCTTGACATTTTATATACAGTCATATAAAGTAACACTTGTTTGGTCAAAAGTGACCAGGAAAATTTCATTTGTGTACACAGGAAGTTTTCCAACAACTACACTTGTCAGTTTCAAAATATTATTAGATGAATGTATTAATATGTAAAAATAAATAAATAAATAAAGATAAAGAATAACATTACAGCGTTCATGCCCAGTAATGATGCTTTGTAAAACTTAAACAGAATGTAATGATTTGCAAATCTCACTAGGGCCATATTTTATTCACAGTAGAACATAAAGAATTATTAGATCTTGAAACTCATTTTACTATTTAATAGAAAAAGTAAAGTAAATTATCCTCATTGTAATGCGTCATTTTGAAGCATTACAATGAGGATAATTTTTCTGAAATTGCTCCATTGCTTCTAAGTTTTAGAGCAGTTTGTCTCAGATTGGTGAACCTCTGATCATCTTCACGTCTGAGAAGATCTACCTTTCTGAAAGGCTCCTTTTATATCCAATCATGTTCTGACATGTTGCCAGTTAACCTAATTACTTGTCAAATGCTCCTCCATTTGTTTTTGTTTTGCACTTCTCCAGCCTGCTCAGACTTTTTAAGATGTGTTGCTGCAGTGAAAGACAAAATGAGCGAATATTTTCCATGAAATAGTATTAGATGTTGAAACTGAGACATTTTACTGAGACATAAAACCCCTTATTTACGTGTTCCTGCCTTCAATCTGTATGAAATACACAATATGTCTCTAGAGTTCCTGAATGAAATTACTTTTGTTTAGTTTACTTGTGTTTATTTGAGAAGAGAAGGAGGACCTTTTGTAGCTAATTTTGAAAAATATCAGGCTAGGAGTTTTATTTTGCCTTGCTTACGGGGAAGTGAAGAGTGATTTTACTAAATGACTAATTACTTCATCTTTAATAGGAGAGTGACCTTTTTCTCTGTTTCTGACAGATGAAGACACCACCAGACAGGTCAGGAATCACTTTTGAGGTCGGAGCTCAAGTAGAAGCCCGAGATCGACACAAAAACTGGTCTGTAACACACAAATAAATGGTTTATTTTACACATCCTACTTTTTTTTTTTTTAAATCTCTTTACACAGTACAAGATAATCGGGACAATTTGGTCCCACAACATTCCTCTGTGAAGATCAGGTTGTCTTGATTGTTCTGCAGATTAAATAACCAGATTTTCTTGTGGTGCAATGTGTCTGAAGAATGAAGAACACATAAGCATCAAATTATTAAAATCCAATATGTTAAACATTCAGTCAAAATCTTTGACTAGATTATAGTGAAGTTTGGACCATTACACTCAGTCTGCACAGCAAATTTCAGCTGATGGAACAGTTTTAAGCATATAGATTTACAGGAAGTTGTCTGGGAAGTTGATGATAGGAAAGTCCGGGAAATGGTAGAAAAGACAAATGATCAGATTCACACAAAACATGCAGCTGTGCAGAAGGACGTGAACCAGCTCTTCATCCAGAATAGCCCCTATATCTAAATTTGTATATTTTTCATACAGTTGTTATTTCTCTGTGTCCGTCATCTGTCATTATCATTTACGCTAAATTTGTTTGAGTGTGACAATTTTTTTTAATTATTATTAAAAAAGGTATTTTTTTTTGGCTCTAGCGACCTTTTATTGACAGTGTGTAGACAGGAAACAGGTCAGAAAAAGAGACAGGGAAGATAAACAGCAAGAGGTCTCAGGTCAGGAGTTGAACCCGCAACCGCTGCAAGAGGACTGTAGTCTCTGTACAGCTGCTTGCTCTAACCACTGCACCACCGAGTGTGACACACTTAGTGCCATTTCCCATGTTCATAGGTGGCAATCTGTAAGTTCAAATTTCTTCACTCCAGGTCTTCAAGATGTTTTTCTGCTTCAACAACGGGTCACTTTTAACATGTCATTAAGGCTTGCACCAGTCTTTAAACAAGGCAGGTGTATTGGAACAGGGAAACATCTCAAAGTAATGTCTGGTTCATTACACGATTTTGGTGTCTTGGGGTAAAAATGTTCCATCGTAATTAAAAAAAACGGTGGTGGTAGATCTCACAGTGAGGCAGGAGCAAAGATGAACGACCAAAGGCTCCGTTGTATCTGGCGCTGTTGTTGCTAGGCTACTGTGCTGTGTAGACATGCAAATCTTTATGTTATTTCATGGTGCATTCCTATTGGTTTGATTTGAAAAAGTTTTCACGTCTGAAAGTGTTTGTTTTTGTGGTCCCAACAGGTACGCTGCCACCATCGAGAAGATTGACTACGACAAAGAGCAGGTCCTGATTCACTATCGTCAGTGGAGCCGCCGGCACAATGAGTGGTTTCACTGGAGCTCACCGTACCTGCGACCGCTAGAGCGGATCAGCCTGAGGAGGCAGGGCCTGAGCCCATCACAGTCTGAGCCGGTACATCTCTCACACACGCTCATGATTACGCGTCAGCCACATCATGTCAGTTTATCTAAACAACAGATCTTAAGAAGCGTTTGTTAACCAAAGTGCTGTACAGCTTATACAAATATGTATGTATGTATATATATATATATATATATATGTATATGTGTGTGTGTGTGTTTATTGAAGAAGGTAAATCTGTTACAGTAAAATGGGTCTTCTTTCTGGTATGGATGAACACAAATTAAACACATCACATCTAAAATAAAAAACCAAAGTCTGTCACTCCATTTTCTGCCACTTATCTGGAATCAGTATATGACCAAAGAGATCCCCAGACCTCCCTCTCCTCAGTCGCCACCTCCAGCTTTACAAGGGAGACGGAGCCAACAGAGAATTATAATCTTCCCCAGTGAATCTTGAGTCGATCTTCTTCAGATGGTGTATGTCTGGAAATCCTCTCCTGGAAAGCATCTGCCAGGCCATTTCCACACAGCCTCCAGTGGCTACTTCTGATGACTCTGTTCCCAGCTCTTAAGGTCGTTCCAGCCACCCTTCAGATGACGCATATGTATTTTGATCATTTGTCTGTGTGACCTGTGACGAGGTGAAACAAAGGTAGAATGGTAACTCAACAACTTTGTCTTTCACCTCTCTCTTTCTCTCTGTCTTCTTTGTGACAAACTGGTACCGCCAGAATCTATCTATTAAATGGATGAGTTCAGTGAAAGATTAAGGCAACAACTGCCTCTAAACCAACTGTCTTTTCTGTCTGAGGACCTATGGTTTCAGACTTCAGGCGTACAGTTTCTCATCGCAGCTGCTGGAGGTCTTTGCTTGAATCAAGGACCTCATAATCCCTAGAAAAGATACAATCCTGAGCTGACCAAACTAGAAACCACCCACCTCAGCTACAGTTCTGATCATAAAGGTTATGAGCAGAAACTGTGACTAAGTTGCAGTCATCTCATCTCAAATGTGGGTTTTAGGAGAGCCAGGTTTATGTCAAACATTATTTCCATCATGAGAAAAGAAGAGGAGGTGGTGGAGTTTTAATACCTTGGTAATCGAATTGAAGTGTAATTACTGGGATTCTGATGGACTTTTTTTTCTTTCTTTTTGTGTCAGATGTTTGTTTCAGGTTCAAGAGTTCTGGCGTGTTGGACGGACTGTCGCTTCTATCCAGCCAAAATCGTCAGGGTCAACAAGGACGGTGAGAAATTTGATCTTAACAGAATGTGCATTCAGTGTCACTTTTAGCAGAGGTTTTAGGTGTTTTTAGAGTTGATGACATTTTTCATTTTCATCACTACCTCGTAATGACTCTTTCACTGCTGTTTGTGCAATTGGATACTTCAATAAGAAAAAAAAGGTGTATGCACGTCTTGGCTGATGAATGGATGAATCCTGGAGGAGACATGACTTATGCCCAACCAGGCCACATTTGTGGGCTTGGAGAAAGGCTTTTAATCATGTCCCTCTAGTATTAAGAGGGAAATTCCCTCCTGGTAATGTCCCTCTTGTAATGCTCCCCAGCAAATTCTCTCTATACATTTTGGAGCTGCTTAGTCTGTCCAGCTGCGATGATCTGGCGACCTGTCCAGGGTGGACCCCTGCCTTTCGCCCTGACAGAGCTGGGATAGGCTCCAGCAGACCCCGTGACCCTGCACAGGAAATAGTGGGTATAGATGGTGGATGGATGGATGGATGGATAGTCTGTTCAGCATCCTCTCCCACCATCTGATTCAACCAGTGTCTCAAGTCATATCTAGTCTGAGGTGTCTTGGTGCTGTGTGCATTTATGGACATTCTAATGTTTGAACATGGTGTTTGTTATGAAGAAAAAAAACACAACGCCTCTTAGATTCACACTGGAGATGCCATTTCTTCCCAATCCCACCTGTCTAGAGGTTTCTTTTAGTGGGAATCACAGAAAAAACGAGCAGGCCAGAATTTTAACAGCGCTGACTTCCCCCTCAGTGCTTTCAGCCATCGTGTCTGCACTTGCAATGACATGTCCGATTCCATGTAAACTACCGTTCTACACATGGTGGCAGTACTCCACCACTTTCACACCATCAACTGTTAAAAAAAGAAAAAAGAGGATGTTGGGAAAAACAACAGTAAAACAAATTAAAATGATGCAAAAAAAATATTGGGGCTAAAGATAATTGTGACCTTTCTGTTTTTCGTATGCTTAATGCATAATGGTGGAGGTGAATGAGAAAAGATGACTCGTACGCAAAGCAGACATCAGGCAGCTGAATGATGTCATCTCCTGCCCACAGAGTAGCCAGTCAAAGGGTCAAAACCATCACCTCATATCCAGAAGTTTATCAACCCGCTCTGAGCACCTCTCCCACCACAGGAATGTTTTTTAGTCCATAGAGGTTCTTAAAGGGCTCTTTTGCAGAGCCGTTCCTGGTAACAACATGTCAATGATCTGGCATTGAAAACTACCCAGAACCCCTGCTAGTGGAAACACCGTGTGTAACGGACCTTTGCTACCCACCTGAGCATAGAAGCCCTTTAGGAGCATCTTCCAACATCTGCACTATGGACTCCATGAAGGCTGAATACTCTGAAGTGTCATTTGGCTCTTAGTAGCAGAGAGTTGGAGCCTGTTCCTCAACCTGAAGGTTTTTGGAAGCGACCGTCTTGTCTGCTGGGGAAAACCCCAGTGCAGTGCACGCTCCAAGCTGTAGGGCTATAAGAAAGCCCACTCTAAGACAACACGTCTCCAGCTCTTGTGAAAGAATCCAGACCGTGCGTTGAGGTGAGCATCTGGTCTCTAGCTCTTGATTTCAGGTTCCCTCCCCACCAGATATGTGACATCCCATGTTCCACGTGCCTTTGACTACTACCCGTTTTAAATCACAACTCACCCATTTAGCCCCTCCTTTAGGTACTGAGCCCAGGCCTGGCTCTGGCTCCAGTGTGGGGGCCCCAGTGACCCACATTGGAGAAAAAACCTGCACATTTTAAATGAATTAAGTTTTGTCTCTTTCTGTCATCTCTGTGCATTTCAGACTCCTACACGGTGCGTTTCTACGATGGTGTGGTCCGGACCGTGAAACCCACAAAGATAAAGCCCTTCCAGGAAGTAAGGAAAGCACTTCCACTGGGTCTTGTCTGATTGTTTCAGCCGATCACAACTCCTTTGATTCTGAGTGTGTGTGTGTTTGTTTCTCTGTGTGTGTGTCAGAAGCCCAAATCTGAGAAGAGCGCTGTGGGAAGTGAGGGATGGGAGGAGGGGGAAAGTGAGGAGGAGGAGGACGTGGAGGAGGAGGAGGATGAGAGAGAGGGGGGAGGAGAGAGAGAGGAGGAGAAAAAGGAAGAAGAAGAAGAGGCGGAGGAGAAGGTGACATCAGAGGAAAAGGACGAAGCAGAGGACAGGGAGGAGGAAAGGAAGAGGAAGGCAGAGCCTCCACTTTCCAGTCCACCAGCAAAGAAGAAGACGGATGACAGTAAATCAGGTGACTTCAAACCCCCTTAAGGCCAATTTATGCTTCTCTGTCAAATAGGGCTGGGTATCGTTTCAAATTTTTAGATATCGATACCAAAATAAGCACCTTGTTTTCAATACCAATACCTGATTGATACTTTTTTTTGAGACCAGCTTATCCAAATTTCAGCATAGAGGAAGTTATTTTAGAAGTGAATGATGGTAGGACTGAGTTATCAATAAAAAAAAATAACAAAAACATTCATTTGGAACTTATAAAAAGGTAATCTTGTCCATGTCCATTATTTCATTTATTTGAATTATTCAGTAAGTTACTGTACAGTGTAGTTTGCTGTCAGTTACATTTACGATCCCATTAGACATCAATAATACTCCAGTCTGAGTTTTTCCATGTTCAGTGTATGAAAGTTCACTTCACCCCAGAAAAGAACAATTCTCAAAAATCCAGTCCACTGTTTTACATCTGAGCTACACAATCAAAATCAAAACAAACAGCATCTATGTCGTCGCCAGCTGTTGTTTACAATATTTCCAAAGCAGCTATTTACAGAACCAGACAGTCAGCTGGTACTGAGCCAGACACTGTATCGCCAAAGTATTTTCTCACCTGCCTTGTCTTGCATCTGAACTTCAGTTCATCCTATTCTTAGTCCATCAGGTTCAGTATGACGTGGGTCCACCTTTTGCTGCTATAACAGCTTCAACTCTTCTAGAAAGTCTGTCCACAAGGTTAAGGAGTGTGTTTATGGGAATTTTTGATCATTCTTCCAGATGTTCATTTGAGAGGTCACACTGATGTTGGACTAGAAGGTCTGGCTCTCAGTCTCCACTCTGATTCATCCCAAAGGTGTTCTA
>JBAMYA010039498.1:0-15387 GCA_037176975.1 Arrhamphus sclerolepis | reverse complement strand
TCTGCTGGAGCCTATCCCAGCTCACTTCGGGCGAAAGGCAGGGGTCCACCCTGGACAGGTCGCCAGTCCATCGCAGGAGGCCATAGCAAACTTGGTATATTTCACCACACCAGCATAATTTATAGCAATGTATAATCTTCCCATAAAATATCTCCAAGGAAAGTGGTTCCACTGTTCGTTTCAAGCTAGTGCCTAATTTGGAACCATTTTAGAGAAAAATGAGGAGAGGAAGGCTGCATCCATTCTGGGCTTCTTAAGCACTTTGTGGACCAGCAGTGTGAGATTTTCCAGGATATCTTTAACCTAAGCCTGAAACAGGAGGGAGTTCACCTGGACAGAGCAGGAAGCACTGTGAGGATCATGTTCTTCAACCTCTCCAGTGCGTTCAACACCTCAACCACAAAAACCATGGAGCCAAGATAGTTATAAGTGGTCTGTGGTTCAGAACAACCAAAACTGATGGTGCTCTACCCCGAAACTACATGCAGGTACAGATTACATGACTGGCAAAGGGTAGGATTATCGTGACCAACCAAAATACTGTGACCACCACTGCTAAGCCACATCTGTGTCAAGCTAGCAGAGAAGAAACTAAAGAAACCTTGAAACCCCTTCAAAAAAAGTTTCCAAAATATTTTAAGTGGTAGTTCAACTTATAACAAGACAAAGCACACTTCCTCCAAAGCCTGAGCATGTCTACATCACACGCATTAGGAAAACACGTTTTAAGCTGCATAAGTGTAAACTAGTTTCACGACTCATCTCAGTATTTGCTTGATGGAGTTTTGACCAAAGAGCAGAACAAAGTTGAAATGAGATATCAAACAGGATAAATGTAAAGTTTTGCTATAATTAAACAAAAAAAACACCTTCAACATGAAAGTGAATTGGAAGCAGCAAGAGCGGCGCCGGCTCTCACTCAACGCGAGTTAGCTCTTCTGTTTTGCTGCGTCGGCTACATTTAAAAGCATCAGCTTGTTTGTAAGTGACACGTCACTGCAGTCTACAGCCACTCAAATGCAGCCATACCAGATTCATCACCGTCTCTGCCACCTCCTTCCAAACTTTATTTTTCAGACTTGTGTGTCCTGATGACCACAAACATTATTCAGAAAAACATAGAACAACTGAACGTTGCAACATTGCATTTTTCCTCCATTTTCCTCTAATTCACTGCCAGATCATAGATTCATACAAGCCGCTGTAAACCCGCTCCCACGTCCAATTTCATTAGCTGGCATTCACTGCCTTGCTGCAACCTGATTGGCTGACGCCAATTGGCTTTTGATGGTAACAATGGAACCAATACGACACATCCAGTCCACAAATGATTTCGGCAACAGATGACATCACCCCATTCAAAGTCTATGGACTTTGTAGTTTATAGGTGTTAAATTTCTGTGAAAATGAAATAAAAAGTTTAGGTTTTCTCATTCTTAAACAGTTATTGTTGCAGTAGGAGCAACATTAGTGAACAAGTCAAAGTGATAACGTTTTAACTGAGAACGCTCATTCAGATATAAATCCAACTTGTTCAGATGCTTTAAACGTAAAGAGGTGCAAATCAGAAGGAATTCTGATTTCTGAAATCAATAAAAATAACATCAAGTCAGATGGAACTATACACTAAAACAAGCTGTGTCTTCGAGCTATAACTGGAATTGAAACAGGTTTGCAGAAGTGAAAATAGACAGACAGAATCAAGAGAGAGGTGGCTCAAGACAAGCGACGGACACTGATGAAGTGTAGGAAGAAAGGCTGATGGTGCGTGATGGTTTTCTAGTCTCTGATGTCTGAGACAGAGCATGTCTTTGGTATTTATGGGTCCCTGTGACCACAGAGTTGGAGATGAGAGAGACGGCAGCAGGTGGATGAGCAGGTAAAGGGAGAGAGGGATGAAGCTGAAAAGGGAGAACAGAGAGAACCAGATGAAAGACTGAAAAGAAACAGTTTTTTGTTCCAGAGACGACGCATTGAAAATGTAATGACTGATGTTTCCTGTTGACTCTTCTTCTCATCTGGTTTCTTTATTCTCTTTACATGTGATCAGTGGAAGAAGTATCTGAAGCGCCATCCAAGGGAATGAATCCCGGATGCCTCACGACATCCATGACAAACACCAACATCTGACATGAATATCTGGATATCACCTCCAGTATCTGACAGGCTGAGTCCTGCTCGTGAGCCCATGGACCACAGATACGTGGAACCTTTCTCCTCCATATTCTTCAGAAGATGATTTTTGACTGACTCACATTTTGTCAAGATTTGTGTTGTTTGGTTACAGGTGTTTGTGATTAAGGAGTCTGAGCTGAGCTGATTTAATCACTTCCTTCCCATGAAATTGTCTGGACTGTTGGAGAACCGCAGCTGGGATTCTGATCCTGGGATTATATCATGGGGCTCTGGAGGGAAGCCAGTGATTAGTCAACTTGTTTGGGAGCTGTTCATGGTGGGGCAGACTGCATTTCTACTCTGGAACACTTACATTTGATGCTGGCAACAACACTTACATCAGCAGTTAACATTGTGACAGCAATGACACGATGCAGCATCTCTGACAGAAGTACAAATGCATCCTCTCACACCTTTGGCCTCCACATCTGTCTCCTGGAAACCAGTGTTCTGAATGGAGTGGAGAGAGAGGATGCAGCTGATTAACTGACAAACAGGAACACAATTACGCTGTTCTGACTGCTGGGGGTTGGGGGGGGGGCGTAAACCATCTGTGTCTGTGAGTTATTGGCCTGGTTTTATCCGCCATGGGTCTGAAATCCTGCAGGAAGACCTGAGCGACCCAGGGGAATGGTCATTGGCTCGGTAGAACCCCCTGATTGGATCACGCGAGACCGAGATCCATATTGAGTTTCAAATCAGAACTTCTTCAAGAAAAAGTCCTCTCCCCCCCACTTACCTTTGGTGGGGGGGAGGGTGAAGGGTGCTTCCTGTTTTAAAGTGTAGGACTTAGGATCTCGGAGTGTAGTTTTAGCTGGTAGGTCTTAGTTGTAGACTAGACTGCCAAGTCTGTAGTAAGGCACATCTGCTGAACCTTTGGACTGTTGACTCTTCAGCATTTAGCCGCTGTGCTAGCAGACGAGCTATTACCCAGAGCTACTCAACTGTGATATCCAAGAGCATTGAGGCTCTTTAAGTTTTAGAGTTTAGTTTAGCCTGAAGTCCCCTCACTATTAGGCAGTTATGGATGCTCATCAAGGACCAGGCCAAGGGAGTCCTGAGAGCCCTAACCGGGCTGTGGAGTACCTTCTTGAACTCAACAACATCATTGAGAGCCAGCAGAAGCTTCTGGAGACCCAGCGCCGCAGAATCGAGGAGCTGGAGGTCCAACTGGATCGACTCAGCCAAGAGAACAAGGACCTGCGTTTGGACCGGCAGCCTGTTGCTCCTCCTCCACCTGCCCCGCCTCCTGAACCCCCTCTCCCTCCACCTCCTCCGCCACCTCCTCCAACTCAGACCGGCTCAGCATCTATTTCTACCAGAAACCACCACCACCACCACCAAAACAGCCAACACCAGGCGCCGCCCCAGCCCCCCATCTCCATCCCCCTCCACCACAGCCACCATGTCCAGCATCATCATCATCAGCAGCACCACCACCACTCCTCCACCCACCACTCCTACAATAGCACCACTACAGCTGCTATTCCTGTTCTTGCTCCAACTTCACCCAACCCAACCTCCATCTCGGTCCCGACCCAAATTCCAACTCCAGTTTCCTCCTCGGCCCCAGCCCCGCCACCACCTCCTCCTCCGATCCCATCCAGAGATCAGCCACGGGCCCACAGCCGGCTGACCCGAGCGCCGTCCACCAGCACCGGCACCAACACCAACTTTGTGGAGAAGGAGAAGGAGAGACTTGAGCGCCTGCATCGGGCCAACGCTGCCAACAACCACCACGCCCACACCCTCCATCACCACAAATCGTAAGTTCCAATGTGTTTCTACTACAGCTGAAGCCAAAGGAAGCACGAGGAGAAGGCAAACTAGACCTTATTGTTTGTAAAGGTTGAGCCACTCGGTTTTAGGTTGTTTTTTTAATTTGGAAAAAAATTATACAATATGCCATATTCAATATGGTGCCTTTAGTTTCATGAAGTATCAATTACCCTCAAGAATAGTAAAGATTTGACATTCATTATTAATGAATCCATATTTTTTTCAAACTTAATATTGATGAATGGTTATGGAGGTAATATGGCATCTTTTCCCTTCATTACCTAAAAAGCAAAAAACAAACTTGTCACTATATTGTCTGGTTTTCCAGAACTCGTGCTAATCTTTGACTCTGATCGCTACTAACTGCAGCTTCTCTCTCACAGGTTTTGTGCTAGTTGTTTCGACAGTTATGCCAAATTTTACCTGGAAGGGTCTTTTTCTTTTGGTTAATCGTTGTTGGCTACAGCATGTAATGTTTTTGGAACATCTTTCTATAAACTTGAGTTGATTTATCTGTGATTTCCTTCTGTAGAGAGACTGTTTCTGGGTTGTTCACTTACTCACTGAATCACACACTAAATAGTCATTACAACTTGGAGGAATTGCTAATTCCAAAAATCTTTGGGTTACTTTGTAACTTTGTAAAATGTAAATGAGAACAGAATCCATTGATTTGCAAATCTCATATACCCCATATTTTATTCACCACAGGGCACGAAAACATGAATTATTTAAACAGAGAAAAAATATGACTTTACACCAGGTTCACACTGTATGAATTTAGCCATCTCAGACAAAAGATGTGCAATTATGCTCAGAATGAGACAGGCGAGAAGATGAACGAACAACAGTTTTTGCTCAAAGTTGGCAGTGACAGATATCAGCAGTATCAGAAATATGGAGGAATTGTCTCAGTTTGACAGCCTGTCGTTAACTGGATCAGCTAGCCAACTAATATGAACACACCATGAAATAACGTAAACATCAGCGTGTCTACACGGCACAGTAGCTTAGCAACAACATCGCCAGATACAATGGAGAAACGTGAAGAACAATATGCATCTCAAACAAAAAAGAAAGACACTTCCTTTTCTTGATTTTCTTTTCTTTTCAAAGCACAAGAACACCACTATGACAACGCTAACTTTAAAGTCATCGGTACATTAGCACATTAGCAGCAACCTGCTAATGACGCCATGACGCTGCATTTAGATCCAATAAATACAAATGGATTTATTTCTGTTGTAGGCACAATTCAACAAGTAAGAAAATCCTTACAGTGTGAAGCAGGCATTAAGGGAAAAAAAAATGGCAATCATTCTTTGCTTGCACTTACGGTTGTCATGGCCAATTGTGTTCCTAGACGGAGATTTCTGGAAAAGATCCTGAGCCCATGCAGTGATATCCATTGACTAAAATACAGATATGTGGTTGGTTTGAGAGAAGAAGATGCAGAGGGTTAGGGTTAGATGGTTAGATTGTGATTCTTGAAGGGAACATCCAAAAGGAAAAAAGAAGATATGAGGTTTGCAAATCGTTGGATTCTGTTTTATGTACATTTCATACAGCTTCCCAGTTCCTCTGGCCGTAAATCATAGGTGATGGATGGTAAAATTTGCGGTTTTTGTTTGAGTACAGGTTGTCAGACCTTCATTACAGATTCACTCAGAGAGCATCAACCATGCACCAACCACTCCGGCAGACAATTTTGAATAACCAATCAGCAAAAAAAAAGAAGCCTGGTTTTGGACTGTGGGAGGAGTACCCGGAGAAAACACGCGCGGTTATGGGGAGAAAATGCAAACTCCACACAGCTCTACAAAACAGCTGACTCACCTCACAGTGGACAGTGAGGCGAACGTGCCAACAGTTCAAACGCAGCAACGGTGTGATTGTCGGGGACACAAGTCTGATAAATATTCATCCTTTTATCAGCTAATAGGCTGACGAGTGGAAGGTTGCAGAGGGACTTTGTAAATTGTCGGCAAGCGGGAGTGCGTGAGGCTCTGGAGACAGATAAATGAAACAACTACAGCAGTGCTGTTAATTGGTAGAGCAAAGACTCAATGATGTTATGTAATAGATATTTTTGCTAAGCTACAGAAGTGGGAGAATCTTTCTGTGGAAAGTGAAGTTGTTTGCTGTGCTGGTCACCATGGTAACCACTTAGCAGGTAGCTCAGTGGTCTTATTTTATGCTCTTATTTTGTTACCCTGATTTTTTTTTTTTCCTTTTTTTCTTTTTTTACTCAGAACTGTGTTCACTCGCTTGAAGTGGGTTTGTTGCCTAGCAACACTATCTTAGGAGCATCCTATCAGGAAGAGTTGAGAACTACAGCAGAACTCTGTACGCTGGGTTGAGAGGTGCCGTAGGGTTGCAGTTGGCCCATGCCTCCTCCAGGCCATTTTTATGTGACTAGTCTTTAAGGGACACACTGGTCATGGCCGTCTCTGTTGCCATGCAAGCAAGGGAAACCCGTTATAAGGATGGCTGTCCCACCAACAGCTGAAATGGTCTTTTAACCTTGGTCGGTGCTCTGACTGTCCCTGTTTGCAGACACAGGCAGAAAAAGAGGCTCTCGATAGACCTGTACAAATGAAGGCTGGGAAACGCAGTGATGACTCATGGAGACAGATTTAATACTACTATCATTTTGTCTTAGAAGCCCCAGCCAAAAAAAAGTGAAGCAGATTGTACACAGAGGTACATAGAGTGTGACTCAGACTTCCAGATCTGGATTTATTTGAGGCGTCTTGCGGCATCAAAGCCCTGAGTCATGGAGTGTTCAGGTACCGCAGAAATCATATGGAAAAACTGACCTCCAGCTTGGAAATGATGTAACAGGCACAGAGCAATGATGAGTTCTGACAGCGGTGGAGATAAGGCCAGTTCGTTATGAAATCACACGGCACACTCGGCTGCTCGTTGCCTCTTCAACTGACTGAGCGCGATCCAAGAAATCCCACACTGCATCGGGGCCCATGATGGCATGGTGCAGCGCTGCCCACACTGATTTCTGACTAATTTCAAACGAGGCATGATGCAGCAATATGTAAAGCACGTTTATCTCACATCCCCTCCGGCTGAAGCAGGAGAAACGCGACCAGTAAAGGCTGCACGAGCTAACGAAGCTGGTGAAGCACTTCACCTGGTGTGAGTCAAGACTGCATCGACAAACTTCAGTGTCAGAAGCCCGCTGTCATATGCAACCCAAACCCTAAGCTTTGGTTTTACCACAGTCAGGGAACAATAATATTTCCCATGCTCTTTTTACAGTCCAAGCAATTATAGATGAAGCATGTCAAACAGACATCTCTTCCTAGGAACTACTTGGCTTACAGCAAAAGTAAATCTAAGAGCACAGCTATTTCTAGTGTGTTATTTTTTAAAAAAAAAAACAAAAAAAACATTTTGTACACCTGTAGTGATGTCAGTTTTATGAGCTCTTATGATTTCAGGATGTATAACTGTGCTGAGGTCAGAGATCAGACCTGTTACCTTCCATTGATCTGAGAGAGAGACTGATGGAGGACAGTAACGATAATGAACAGAGAGAGTGATGTTGTTTCTGCAGCGTGGGTGTGGAGGAGTCAGAAGTCAAATCTGTAGGATTCTGATGGATGAAGAGAGGAGAGTGAAGGGGGGAGGTGAAAATAGGATGCATCACTCTGTTCTGTCAGATCTTTATCGTGTTTTTTACTTAAAATTTAGAATTTTAATCTGTTACAATTTTAATTGTGAAAATGTTGCAGTTAATATTTTCCAACAAAAATATACAGTCTTAGTTAAAATGTCACAAGTCTTTTTTCCCCACAAAAACTTTTTTCTTATGAAAAGTTAACATTTATTTAAATTTGTGATTTCATCTACAAAATTGTGATATTAAAACAAAACCCTCAATTACATGATAAATGTTGCAAATTTTGTGAAATTTGAGATTTCATGACAAACATTCAAGTCCAGATACTAGCGGGAAATCAGACACATAGCTGATTAAGAAAATAAAGAATAACATGCCATGTAATGGTAACCATGGTGATGATGTGGCCCACGATGAAACAGAGTTTGACAGGCCTGTATTACTGAGTACACAGCATGACATTGGGGCACCATTGTATGAGTGTCATTCATGAGCATTTTAGCATTTGTCTGTTGACAAGCCAAGTCAAGCACACACACTCTGTGGATATGAAGACAGCCTATTAGAGTCCGGGAACGGTTCAGCCTGGCATCATCCTGCTGAAATACCCTCAGACCTCAGATGTTGCATTAATCGTAACATGTGTCTCCGTGAGGGCATTCACACTTGCAGTTTTGCTCTTTTTTGTCCACACCAAAGTTGAAAAATTCCATACATATGATGAGTTTCATTTGCTCGTAGAAAGTCCTGTTTTGTCTGATTACTTTGGTTTTTCAATATCGGACAGACCAAGCAACACAACAGAAGATATGTGTGAAAAATATGTAAAAAAAAAGAAAAAGAAAGAAAGGAAACTTGGAAAAAGGTCACAACATGATCGGTATGATGACTGCCAGTTTGGTCCATTTTGAAGACCTGCATTCTGAGGTCCATTTGTTTCTTGCACCCATTTTCTGGATTCTGGAGCTTCTGTGGGTGGTAAAACAGAATGATTTTTTTTTTCTTTCGGGGTGTGTGTATGTGTGTCTGATGATGATGATGTGTTCATGCAGCCCACGTGCACAAGACCAAGCTAGTGTGGTTCACCCGCGCAGCATTGAACGCGTGGAGTTCACACGCGAGTAACCAAGCGAGTGTGATTCACTCAGGTGGTGCTGAAGGAATGAAGTCCACTTTCGCGTGACCAAGCGAGCGTGGTTCACGCACACTCAGAAGGGCATGAAAGCGAGCTGTTAATGTGTGCGACACAAACTGAGGAGCGCTCACCAGCAGCGTGCTCAAAGGACTAAGTTGTATTCCAGTGAAAGGAAAATGGTGATGGTTTTTGAACTTCTAGAAGAAGAAAAAAGTGTAACTGAGAGAGATGATAGACGTCTCAGTTACAGGTTTTGATTCTAAATTTTGGTTCTCGGATTTAGGGTTTGTATTTGCAACATGTTAGGCTCTGAATTGGCGCCATACAAGTGTTCCATGGAGCTGAGGTCTTCAGCATGTTGTTTAACAGCTAAAATGAATGGATGCGTTATGTCAGGTGATAGAGAGAGAGCCCTGACCGTATGTAGAAATGTAAGAAAAGAAAACATCTAAAAAAACAGCCAGTTTGAAAACTGGATGTCCCCTCATGAGTATCCAGGTGTCCGAGTATTTGGATCCATCTGGATTTCTGGTGAATCACCACAACAGGGCAACTGCACTAGAATTTCCTTTAATCACTTGTGCAAATGCGGCCTACAATTTTAGAATACACCCTGCATATCGACTTGGACACCATCAAACATCAGTCACGCTTGCTGCGGACCCTGTTTGAGGTCCCAACCTTTGCTGAAGGTGGCTTTTAAACTTTTACCAGATAACCGCGTGGATGGTGTTTCTCATTTTTCAAACAGAACCCAACATCTATTTTACTTTGTGCTGCAGTGCTGCCTGAGGACTCAAAGGTCATTCGACAGAGGAAGTTCTGACCTTGATGAGATAACTCAGACTAACTGAATCATTCCACAATATCATGTACTTGACTGGGGGGGTGGAGGGATGTCAGCAGTCCTGAAACGAGGACAGTCGACATCTGAAATTTGATGGCCGGCCCCCATCCTGGGCGCCAAACAGCGCTCTGGTCCCAGTCATGGCTGGAGCTCAGGCTGGGCTCATCTTCTCAGTTTCAGTCATGACATCTTAAACATGAAATAACAAGTGATCAGAATAGTAAGTGCTATTGTTTGCATCATAGGCTAGCGTGAGATAACTGAAATTAGCTATTAGCTTAAATTAACAATTGTCCAGGCCAGTTCTGTTGATACACTCTGATCTTCCAGCACTTATGTTGCCTTCTGTTCAGATGCAGCACATCAACCACGTGGGTGTCTGCTGCAGATGAACTGAAAACAGCTCATCAGCGCTGACTCTTCCCCGGTAGTCCAGTAGTCCTGAGCTAAACATGTTTTCTGCAGCACGCTGCAGTTTAAACAGGTCAAGCAGAGGCTTTGATAAAGATCAGCATGCATTTGTTTAAAAATACATGTATAAGGAGGTTACATCAGACAAGTCACAAAGTGCTGTACAGTCCCAGAGAACTGAGATGTGCAGCAGCCTTTCATATTTTTATATTCTGGTCAGCAAAATGCAGATGTGCAACTTTAAATGACTGTTGTGAAAGTTGTGACCTGACTGTACTCTGCAGGTATGGATCATGGATTATTCATGAAGCTTTAAGCCCTTCTACCTCTGAGCAGTCATAATCTCCACCTCCACCTGTCTCTGGATCAATAAAGCCACAGATCAACTTTCTCATCAACTGCTTTTTATCCATGGCTTCCATATTTGGGGTCATGAGGTCGACAAGCATCCAATCCTTAGACCTTTCTAACACATCACATGTAATAATCTTTTCATTTCATGTGTGTTATGTTGCTAAAAATGTGGGTTTTATGATCTGCAACAATTGTTGCCGGTGGGAAACCACACAGTCTAAATTTACACCAGCTCTTCACTTTAACCTTTTCACACATAAAAAAATAACATCACAGTCAGTTTCAATAGTAGAAATTATTGTAAAGTAGCACAGCTCACTTTGGGGTTCTTTTAAGTCTAGAAAATTCAAAGCGTCTAACAGTTTTAAGCTGTATAGAAAATAGAATAAACAATTGAAAGCTTTGACACTATGACTGTGTATTATGCTCTTGTGATCTGTTCTTGTGATCAAAAGATGCACGGTGGCATATACTTCTATTTATATATCAGTTGTGGATCCTTTAAAAATAAAAAAAAATTGTGATATCTGTCAATTAAAGTATTTTACTCATTTTCCTTTGAAGCAGATGTCTTCTTCCAGAGGTGCAGCTCAGAAGTAAAGAGGCCTGGGTGCTCATTTATAAACCTTTGCACAGAATTCCTACTAAAAGTTTGCATGCACCAAAAAATATTGAGATTTATAAAACCTTGTGTGAGCACGGGTGCAGCAATTTCCCCTTTATAAATCACACTTCTCCTGGAAGTTTGCACAGGTGAATTTGGCTCGTGCCCCGCCCCCTGCACACCCACATTCAACCATAAATGGTCGATGCAAAGAACCTCCTGAATGTCAATGTGTATGTAAAAGAGCCAGCTGATCAATGTTATTGGTTAACAGTGGCAACCATAGAAACCAGCAACCACGCCCCAAACGCAGCGTCTGGAGGAGGACGGATGCTGAGGAACGCTGTTCTGGAAAATCAGAGAGAGACAATTGATAAACTGAAATAACTTAAAACAGTATTGAGTAATTTATGTGGCGTTATGTCTGATGTGTCAAAGGTATTTTAAAAAGAACTTGTTAAAGAGTGTTCCTCATTGTTGTGCTCCAAGGTCAAGTTCCCCAGAGGTCTCATTTATAAACCATTGTAGGATCTAAGTGGACATTGTGGCAAACTGCCTTTAAATGTTTGCCGGTTCTCCCAGTGTAGTATGTGTAGTAGTATCCCAGTGTATGGACTGGTTATATTAACAACCATCCAGGACGCAGCATCAGTGCTCTTAGCACTGCTGTGATATCCCAGACCTGAGGATGATTTCACAGAACTATGTGGTTCCTAAAAGTGGCTTCAGGCAGAGAATTAATTGTTATTTATGTTAAACACGTACCTGTCGGCTAATTCGCCAGGAACCCCAGAGTGGACCACATTCGTATTTTAACAGGGATGGTGTGGTTCCGGCAGGTCGGTGTCCCAGTACTGGACTCAGTTCAGCACATAGATCCAAGAGTAGATCTCTAGGGAGTCTAGCATAGTAGCCAGTCATCATCCTGAACCAGGAAATCTTTGTTCTCTGAAAACTCTCTCCATCCTGATCCTGTCATTCACAGTCTTCCAGCAGTTCCAGCATCCATGGTGAAGCGTTACACACAAGTGTCGCTGCAGTATTTATATGTTAACTCAGCGATTACACTAATTGCTACACACCTTGTCACAATTAATGTTCAAAGAGTGCCATCGCTATATTATTTGCAAATGGTCTATGTACATAGGAAACTGTCTGTAAATGAGTGCTTATGGAATGTGTGGCTCCATTCAGGAACACATCTGTTATATTACAGGCATCGGCCGTTATGATTATATGTCCACCAGTCTGAAATGCATGAGGTGGCTACATTCACCATCTCACCAGCTGCGTTGCCAGTTTCCCCCATCTCCCAAGTGTACACACAAGCTTCAGACTTTACATACAGTTACGTACATTCTGTCATTTTTTTTTTTTTTTTTTTTTTTTTTAGAAATCACAAATTTTGCGAAGAAACTGGCGTGCGCCATTTTCAGGACCTGTTTTCTACGTACACAAGCTTTATAAATGAGCACTCTGGTCATGGCAATGAGCCTCATTTACAATCAGCGCGTACTCACAAATCTGTGTGTAAACTGTCCGTGCGAACGTTTGACGCACAAATTCGGGATTCATCAATATTTTCTTATCCAAATTTTTTCTTACTCTGCGAACAAATGTGGAACCTCCACGAACCACGAGGAAAGCCAGCTAACTCAGAAAATGCAAACACAGACCTTGTAAGTACATGCAAAGCATATAAAACCATAGTGATTAAAGATAGATTTAATTAGCATTTTTAAAGCATTAAAATTATTTTCAAGAAAAATGATGGGTTATCAGCCGTTTCCGATTGCCAAGGTGTACTGCAGCTATGCGATTCTCTGGAGCATCTAAATCACCCGACGCGTTGTTCTCATCGGGTTCAAGTCCTGCCCACGCTCAGTTTCCATGGCTACAGGTACATTTCAAAGAGAAATAGCAGCTCTCTGAGCCGGGTCATCCCATGCCCCAAAGCTAGAGTTGAAGATATTTTCCTGAAGATTTTTGGTGGCATTCAGGCTTCATTTCAATCATTTACACGGTCCCTGACCGTGCTCTGGTTTACTCTCTGGGTTACGCTCTGGCTTGCGTTGTAAATGAGTAGTAGCCTCTGGCGATTACATTTTGGCTGCACCAGCAACAAAGCAACATGTTGATTTCCAGCATGTTCCACTGTGTGACTGAACATACGTTGAGTCGTGGCTACGACAGAAATAAATCTAGTGTATTAAGTGTATTTCAGCATCTAAACAGAGCATCATCACATCATTAGCAAGTTGCTGCTAATGCGCTAATGCACTGATGATAAAGTTGCCCTAAAGTTAGCGTTGTTGTCATGGTGTTGGTGTACTTTGAAAAGAAAATGAATGAAATCAAGAAAAAGAAGTTTCTTTGGTGTTTTTTTTTTTTTTTTTTTTCTGTTTCTCCGTTGTATCTGGAGCTGTTTTTGCTAGGCTACTGATGTGTTGATGTTTATGTTATTTCATGGCGTGACTTAGGGTGACCAAATGTCCACTTTTTACATCTTGTCCGTGGTGTCCGGGGAGGGAGGGTTTATAAATGCATGAAAATGTCCGGTTTGTTTTTCATAGGACCATTAAGCGTCTACTTAAATTGGATGGCGCTTTGCACAGAATACTACGGTACTTTGTTACGTGACGTAGTTCTCCAGAGGCTGCCTTGTGGGCGGCTCTGCGACGCACACACACACATACACAGAGCGAGCAGAGCAGACAGCGCTGCAGCATTGTGCACAAAGTACCGACGCAAACGTGTAGCTTCACAGATGAACTGCAAAAAAAATGGTGGGAGGCTGAAAGCGCTGTGTGCAAAGCTAACACACATGCTCTGCATTCTGTTGTTAGCATGGAAACATCTTTTCTTTCTTTAACTTTAAATGGATGTCGTGATCATGTAGTAGCTGTTGTCAGGTAGTCTAGTGGTTAAGTTGGTGGATCCTCATACATTGGGTTGTGGGTTCAGTTTCCAGTGTATTCCCCTTTTTTGTCTTTGCTTTCTCTCTATCCAATAAAGGCCAGTAGAAAATCTTTTAAAAAGATGCTGATATGACATATGAAACACATCCTGCTAGCTACTGCTGACCAAATGGTGAATAATCTACTCTGATAGGTTGATGTAAATCTGATTTTGATGGAGTCAGTGCCTCACCAGCCATGAACCTCACCACATGTCACTGGTCATGAGGCATTATTTACCTTTACATATTAGAAAATTTTCATTTAAAACAGAAAAGAGATGTTTTAAATAAATGTATGGTTTATAAATCTACTTTGTCATCTTTTTTGCAGTATCTCCAAGAGGCCAAGTAGGGTGTCCTCTTTTTGAGTTTTCAGAGTATGGTCACCCTGTCCCTACTGCTAATCTCTGTCGCAGTCCGTCTTTAGTAGGAAGACTTTTTCCCGCCGTGTTTCGTTTGAGATGACCAAAATCGTACAATGTGATTTATGAAAAAACTGTGATCAGACAAAAATGTATGCATTTTCATTGTTTTCACTTTTGCTAGTTATGAACAAAATCAACTTTTGCTTTTGATCGTGTCTAGAGCTACTGTAAATAAAGATTGCTCATATTTACACTGTTTATGCCTTTTACGGAATGTTATTTTCACGATATACTGATACTTTTTAAACACATTTGTAATAGTGGGCATTTAAGCTTCAGATTGTGTTTCTTGAAGTGTTGATGGGTTGTTTAAATGGACTCGATCTGCTGAAAGACACTCACACTGTGATTTGTGTTGTTATGGAGACACCAACAGTGCTGGATTCCTGGAAGTGCTGGATTATCACATTTAAACAACCGAAGTATACCAAAGTGTTTTACAGAAATATTAATAAAAAGTACCATGAAAACAAAATCATGAAATAAAAGTACCATAAAATAAGAACAGTAACATAAATACAACAGTATACAAAACCCATCACGCAATCAAGTCTGGCTCACGGCAGGACTGAGAGGACCAGAAGCCAAGGAGTTTTTAGGGAAGACTTAAGTGGCTCCAGCGATACAGCATGTCTAATATGAAGTTATGGAGCTATTCCATAGTTTTGGAGCAACCACTGAGAATGCTCGGTCACTTTTAGTTTTACGTCTGGATCTCGGGACCTCAAGCAGCAGCTCCTTTGATGATCTCAGGGTTATGACTTGGTTTTGAATTTGAGGAAGTTCTGCAAGATACTAGCTGTGTCCCAATCCAGCGGCTGCATCCTTCGAAGGCCGCATTTGAAGGCCGATTACATCACAGCGACCCGCTGAAGGCTGTCCCAATTTGAAGGGTCCTTCAAATGCGGCCTACAAATGTGTCCTTTTCCCCGATTTGAAGGACGGGTCCGGTGTCTCCTTCTCGACCTGCCCTATCCCGAGATGCATTGTGGGTATACCGGAAAATTCTATTGTAGCCCGGGAACGGAGCTGTGTACGCAAAAATTAAAAGCCTAAAG